>JANAVB010032629.1:0-20961 GCA_029216955.1 Iris pallida
TTGTAGCCGTGGGCAAAAGAACGAATTAAAGCATAAAAGTGAGCATACATATGAAGTATACGTAGCTCTATAGTACTGGTGGCGGTTGAGACTCTAAATTTGGCACCAGTACGAGCAGTACTGAAATATCTCCAACCCCTAGCACCGTCAGTTTCCCATAGTGACGAAAATTAGTAGAGGGGTTACCAACATGAAGTTGGTCGTACCCAAATTGGCGAGTGAACCTATTGGGTAGATATGGTTCAAACGCACAATTATCTTCATTTTTGTACATCAGGTGAGAAGGTATGATGCACTGAAGCCATCTAAAGACTGATGGTGGCAATACAGCTCTTCCTTCGACTTCATCTTCAAACTGAATGCCAAAGTAATCTGCTGGAACTTGTGGCCGAGTACAGAAGAAGTTCCAACCATAAGAATAGTTCAGAACTCCGGGTATCCGCCACAGTCGTAGCAGTCCATGTAGCTTTGCTAAATTTTTGGAGGAAGACTTCCTCATTATCTTCGGGCCTGGTGGCAACAGATTGCAGTTGTGGTGCAACAACCAGCCCATTAAATAAGTATATGGCATTTCTACCATGGAGAAAACGTTCCGATGAGGAGCATTGTTGATTAACTATTCACCGAAAGTCTTTAAACCTGTTTATACGGCACACCATGGCCGATAGCAGATTAATTCTGACTTTAAAACCAAGCGTACTGCTGGCCATAGTACGCTACGGTGGATTCTGTCAACAATACTAGTACCCGGCATGACCCATCTTCTCAGCCATAAAGAAAGGAAGCCTGCCAGCAAAGCTCTCCTAGAGATTTTCTGACTGCCGTATCTAAGGAAGCTCAAGGCTTCAGTTCCGGCAGGGAATTCCCCAGTCTTCGTAGACAGATGTTTATTCGGGAATTTGTAGGCAATCATCATATCCCGAATTTTGTTAGAGGGAATTGTCGAATCTATATTGATTGCCGAAGCTTTGTTTTCCTGAAACCTTTCTTTGTCATCTTTGGATATCTTATCCTTATGGAAGAAGAGATAAGTCCACTTGTTGATGTACGCTAAATGAGATGTACTTTCATGCATTGTAGTACAAATAATGTAGTGACACATCAATTCTTCATATACCTCAATCAACTGAGGGTTAGTCTCTCTGATTTCAGCATGTTCCATGTTGGAGGGAACATATTCCTCATATGGGGCTTCCCCCATTGGCAGCTTCAAGATAAATTGCATCTCATGAAGAGCAAGGCCCATTTCGCCTTTCGGGGTTACAAAAGTTCCAGTTGAACTTATGTATATCTCCATTAAGGCCATGAATAGGTTTCCGTTCGAGGGAATACCCTGACTGGTGGAAGCTACCGCTTCATACAAGCCAATGTCTTTCAGCTCTGTCTCGAAGTTCTTCATCATCCAAATACTTATCTGGATCCAGTTTTGGTTGAATGGAGGCAACCATCCGGCAGCCTGGGATTTGTTTGGGGATATAATACAGCAGCCCTTATGAATTTGTTGACGAACATCTGGGTCTGCACTGGTTGCATTAAACCCGAATCTTCACTAGGATTAGATCCTGGCATGAGGCCAAAAATAGAAGTGACACGCCATTAGAATACTAGCAAAATACCCCATATCATTGGCATGCTCCCTCTTGAAAATAATTCTACCCGGTCTTCCATGACTGTTGGGAGTCAAATTCCATAGCATTTGTCGATGGTGGGTAGCATGGAAAAATGCTGACAAAGATAATCTCTGTCCATATCCAGGAGATACATGGCTCTATCTCCAAATTTGAATACCCAAGACTCCTTCTTGGGGTGTGTCTGGGACTTGCAGTCAATTGCATCCCCAGACAAGAAGTCTGGTTTTGTAAATTGTTGTGCATCTAGTGAAGTCAACAATTCTCCATTTATCATGGATAGCAGCTTCCTATCCCCTTGGGCTGCTATCAATCATGTCCTCTCTATAGGATAATCGGGGTTTGATTGAGGAAATGCTACGTGAGACAGATTCTCCAGATAATTCGAACCCACCATGCCAACTGATGAGCCAAAGACTTCTGCGAGAGGGTGAATTTGCAAGTCCACTACAAAAAGAAAAAGAAAAAAATCAAGTTAGAGAAAATCTAATTTGATGTCATTTATGCAGATAAATTGATCTGAATTTTACATATAAGGTAAAAAGTTTACTAAATGTAAAAAGTCTTTGTTTTTACACAAAGTCTTTTCATTTTTGGGAGATTTACGCTGGCACATTAGATGTGGGCGTATTTCGAATTTTATGCTGGCACATTTGTGGGCGTATTTCAGTTTTTTGCTGGCACATTAGATGTGGGCGTATTTCAAATTATACGCTGACACATTTGTGGGCGTATTTAGTTTTTACGCTGGCACATTAGATGTGGACGTATTTAAAATTTTACGCTGACACATTTGTGGGCGTATTTCAGTTTTTACGCTGGCACATTTGTGAGCATATTTTACGCTAACACGTATAAACGTGGGCATATTTTTGAATTTTACGCTGACACGTATAACGTGGGTGTAGTTTGATTATCTCAATTTCTACGCTAACATGTATAATGTGGGCATGAAACAGAGGATCTTTGGTCTTTTCCTTCTTCTCCGATGAAGTTTTACGGCCATAAGGGAGTGCTTTACCCCTCATTGGAGGAGCCATGGGGATAACTTTGCTGAAATACGGCTGATGACATGACAGGGGTTTGTGCGCGATCGATCGATGAAGAATCGATGGCGGGCTTCTTGCCTTTGCTGCTGCCGGCGGTGGACTTCTTGGGGGCCATTGAATGGAATGCAAGAGGAAGGAGAGAGTTCGAGAAGGATCGGATTATGAGAGCAAGAAAAAAAAAAGTAAAGTTCTCTCTCTCCCGAAGAACCCTATTTATAGGAAATTTTAAATCGGTTCAAATTCAGATTTTACGCCGACTGTTGGATATCCCAACTTTTATGCGGATAACTGTTGTGTATCCCGAATTTTACGCTGACTGGTCAAAATTCCGAATTTTACGCTTATGTTCAAAGTATTTAAATTTTAAAAATATTTGAAAACTTTGAAGGGGTCTTGTAGGAGCATAAAAAGTACCTCATAAATCAAGTCAAAGAAAGAGAGCTTTACGCTCAACCAGGCTACTTTATGCCAGGGTTATTTTTTAAGCTTTACGCTAGCTACTCTGCTGGCTATCCTTTACGCTAGCTATTCTGTACGCTGGCTACCCTTTTACGCTAGCTACTTTACGATAGAAATAGGTTGTCAGATCATGCATTGAATGCATCTGACATAATGATTTGTTGACAGCGTATAAATGCAAAATTCGAAGAGATTTGATTTACACAGAAATCGATATTGTCGTTTAGTACAAAACAGGCCACTTTACGCTCAATAAAATTACTTCTTTTTTACGCACGATAGTTATGTGAGTTTTTACGCTCAAAACTATTGTAAGTGTAAAGTCTATTTGAGCTACTTTACGCTCAAGGCTATTTTAGCCACTTTACGCTGGAAAGTTTATTTGGGCTGTTTTTACGCCAATTTGCCACTTTATGCTCAGTATATGTTTCGGATCATTTTTACACCCGATTGTTTCTGGCTACATGAGAACGTGGTTTGTCCACGTGGCTTTCATGCCACACTTATTGAAGAACGTGTGTACGTGCTTCCTGTTTTTGTTGATATAATGGAACACGTGTCAACGTATGTAGAGGGTAACTTCCATCGTGGGTGACAGTTGCCAGCGTAAAAACTCAAATGTGTTGCTTTTTACGCCCAAGGAGTCATGTCTATAAATAGACTTATTTTACACATCAAAAGCATCAAGCATAGAGAGACAGGAGAGAATACATAGAGATCAGAGCCCAGAGACTTTGAATTTTCGGAGCATTCTTCTTCAACCTTTCGTCCAGAACAGAGTGAAGCAAAGCAGGAAAGCATTTGGCCTCGCCATCAGTGCCTTAGTACGTCGATACCTTTCTGGTGACTTAGTTCTTCCAGCTGTTCATCTTCTAGCAGTGATCTTCATCATCATCGTATGGTCCAAGGAACAAAGTGATCGCCTTCAGATCAGACTTCCATAGCAATACTTTCCAGATTATTTGTACTCTTTTGTACTCTTTCAAGTTTTATTTTCAAAAGCCGATTTTAGGCATTTTGTTAAGTGAAACAGTGGTACAGGGATGAGCCCCGATTCTCTGTGCCAGACGTAACTTGGGAGGAATTCAAAGAGCTATTCAAGACAAAGTTTTATCCTGAAGCAGTCCGCGAAGAGTTGGAGAACGAGTTCGAGAGCCTCGAACAGGGCAACCTCACCATCGACGAGTATTCAGCCGAGTTCTCCCGCCTTAGCCGATTTGCAGATACCTTGACTCCAGAAGCCAAGGTGAAGAAGTTCAGAAGGGACTATCGCACGATATTGCATTGCCATCGCCACCAGCCAGGCCACCACCTACGAAAGAATTTTGAAGGTTGTACAAGCAGTAGAAATGAGATGAAGCGCAAGCAGAAGAGGGACCGAGACGCCTACGGGGAGGCAACAGCCAGTCCGGATCGGTAAAATGATCCAACACTTCGGGGAAGACCGCAGCACAACAGCATCAGCCACAGCCCCGTTACCAGCAGCAGCAGTACCAGCCACCAGCCAGAGCCTCTACTATCCAGCAGACGCAGCAGAGACAGCCAGTAGGTCTTGCTCCCACTGCAAGAAGCCAGGACATGCATGGGAGGTATGCAGGAAGCGACTCAGAGTATGTCTATTTTGTGGTTCGAGGGCACATCAGGTGCGAGAGTGCACTCTAGTACCACCCCGTTCAGCACAGGGGCAGCTCTTGCCCCAGGAGCACCGACGAGGCCGGCGATACCTCAGCAGCAGAGGGGACCACTGCCCACACAGCAGCAGCATTTCGTCCAGCACCAGCAGCAGGGCAGAGCATACACCATGGCGGTCGAAAAGACACTGACATCTCCTGATGTGATAGCAGGTTCTGTCCTCCTTGAGACTTTTTAGCTATTGCTTTATTCGATTCTGGAGCCAGTCACAGCTTCATATCTGCAACTTTTACTTTTAGACATAGCATTGTATCTAAGCCCTTAGATAACACCTACAAAGTCTCGACTGGCGGAGGCATCATCTTGGTGAAGGATGTTTGCGTCGGTCGCCGTATTACCATAGGAGGCTGAGAACTGCGTGCTAGCTTACTCATAACGCCACTCCCGAGCTTTGATATAGTGCTCGGTATGGACTGGTTGAGCAAACATTTCGTAAGCATCGATTGTCACCGCGGATACGTGGTGTTTAGTCCACCGGGGGAGGCTGTGTTCGAGTTCGCTAGAGGAGCCATAGAGCAGCAGGGTGACGCTCTTTGTGGGACCATGGTAGCGGAGAAGGAGCTACCTCATCCATCATTGCGGAGTTTTTTGACGTATTTCCAGAGGAGCTGCCAGGACTGCCGCCAGACAGAGACGTCGAGTTCTCCATTGACCTTGTGCCAGGCGCAGAGCCAGAGTCGCAGCGAGTGTACATAATCAACAACAAGGAAGCCGTGGAGCTGAAGACGATATTGACAAGCTACTAGAGAAGGGGTTTATTAGATCAAGTTCGTCGCCTTGGGTGCACCAGTGTTGTTCGTGCCCAAGAAGGGCGGGACAGTACGAATGTGTATCGACTACCGGACCTTGAATATCAAGACGATTAAGAACAAATATCCGCTACCTAGAATTGACGATCTTTTCGATCAGTTGTGGTGCACGGGTGTTCTCGAAGATCGATTTGAGGTCGGGGTACCACCAAGTGAAAGTGAAGAAGGAGGATATCCCAAAGACAGCCTTTCAGACTAAGTACGGCCAGTACGAATTCATGGATGCCGTTCGGGTTGACCAATGCCTCGACAGTCTTCATGAATTTGATGAACAAGGTATTCCATCCGTACCTTGACAAGTTCGTCGTGGTCTTCATTGACGACATCCTTATCTATTGAAGTCGCCGGAGGAGCACGAGAGCATTTGAGGATCGTACTAGAGACCCTCAGGAAGGAGAAACTCTATGGGAAGCTTTCAAAGTGCGAGTTTTTCCTCGACAAGGCAGAATTCCTTGGTCATGTGGTGACGGAAGACGGTATATCTGTTGACCTGAAGAAGATCGCTGCTGTTGAGTCATGGACCACTCCGACTTCTGTGGCCGAGATTCGGAGCTTCTTAGGATTGGCGGGGTATTACCGGAAGTTCGTACAGGACTTTGCTCGGATTGTGGAGCCGATGACTAGGCTCACTCAGAAGGACGTGGAGTTTGTATGGACAGAGGACTGCCAGGCTGCGTTCGATGAGCTGAAGAAGAGGCTGACGACAGCTCCTATATTGACGTTGCCATCTGGTTTTAGCAGTTTTTTATCTATAGCGATGCTTCAGGAAAGGGCTTGGGGTGTGTTTTAGAGCAGAACAAGAAGGTGATTGCTTATGCGTCTAGACAGCTGCGACCATATGAGAAGAATTACCCCACTCAACTTAGAGCTGGCAGCGGTTATATTCACCCTGAAGTTGTGGAAACACTACTTGTACGGAGAGCATGTGGAAATATTCACTGACAACGAAAGCTTGAAGTACATTTTCACACAGAAGGAGCTGAATATGCGCAGCGCAGATGGGAATTGATGAAGACTTCGATATCTCGTTGCAGTACCATCCGGGGAAGGCGAATGTAGTTGCGGATGCTTTGAGTCGTATCCCATGGCTATGTTCTTGACGAGAGAGACCGACACTTATTGGCAGACTTGGAGAGCTTAGGCATTGAGATAGTCATTCTGGAGTCGAAGCGCAGATGATGGGCATGCAGATTCAGTCTGGACTGATGGACAGGATTCGAGAGGCACAATAGCAGGATGAGCAGCTGAGGAGTATCATTGCGTAGGCACGAGCTGGTTTACTAGAGGTCTTCACCATTGCAGAGGATGGCTCATTGAGGCATGGGACGAGATTGTGTGTACCTAGTGGAGAGTGGCGAGAGGAGGTCATGCAGGAGGTACACCGCTCTCAGTATTTCTTGTATCCTGGAGCCAACAAGATGTACAAGGATATAAGAGCCCAGTTTGGTGGTACGACATGAAGCGTGAGGTGGCGCGCTTCGTTTCTAGATGCCTCGTGTGTCAGCAGGTCAAAGCCGTGAGGCAGAGACCCGGGGGTTTACTCCAGCCGTTGCCGATTCCCGAGTGGAAGTGGGAACATATCACTATGGATTTTGTTTTGGTCTTCCATATTCGCCTGGCGGAAGGATGCAATTTGGGTCATCATTGACAGATTGACCAAATCGGCCCACTTTATACCATTCAAGGTGGGACTATCCACGGAGAGATTGCAGAGTTGTACGTGAGGCAGATCGTCAAATTGCACGGTTCCAGTGAGTATCATATCTGATCGAGACAGCAGGTTCACATCCCACTTTTGGAGGAGTCTGCAGGCTAGCTTGGGCACATCGCTCAAGTTCAGCACGGCCTATCATCCACAGACGGATGGGCAGTCGGAGCGGACCATTCAGACGCTCGAGGATATGATGCGGACATGTGTACTAGATTTTGGTGGCTCGTGGAGGACCACCTTCACCTTGTGGAGTTCTCCTACAACAACAGTCACCAAGCTAGTATCGGGATATCTCCTTTCGAGGCCTTGTACGGACGGAGATGTCGTACCCCGCTATCTTGGGACGACGTGGGTGAGAGAGCACTAATGGGGCCCAAGATGATCGTGGATGCTGCAGAGAAGGTGAAGCTGATTAGGGAGCGACTATGTGTGGCAAAGGACAGACAGAAGCATTGGGCCGACAGCCATCGTAGACCGTTAGAGTTTGAGGTATAGTTTTGTTTAAATTGAAATTGTTGATCATGATAGGAATAGGTCGTAACCTTGCTTGAATCTAGGTGGACGATATGGTGTTCTTGAAGATATCTCCAACACGTGGGACGATACGTTTCGGAGGAGGCGGTAAGCTCAGTCCGAGATACATCGGTCCGTTTCACATCCTCGAGAAAATCGGGGAAGTGGCATACCGTTTGGCACTACCACCCGCATTGGACGGAGTGCACAACATATTCCACGTATCCCAGCTGAGACGGTACGTGGCGAACCCCAGTCACGTGCTAGACCACTCGAAGATTGAGGTGGGACCGAGCCTTAGCTATCAGGAGCAGCCCGTGGAGATCTTGGACCGCAGGGAGAAGGTGCTGCACAACCAGACTATTCCCTTGGTGCGTGTCACGTGGAGGCACCATTCGCCAGGCGAATCCACATGGAAGAGAGAAGACGAGATACGGGAGCGCTATCCTCATCTTTTCGAGACATGAGGTATAAATTTCTTACTCTTGTGTCTACCTTTAATTTCGAGGACGAAATTTTTTAAGGTGGGTAGATTTGTAAGCCCTTGACCCGAAATTCCATTTTATCATTATTATTTTTGCTAAATAGTTATTTACATAGAAATAGTTATAGCCAATGTATATGTTAATATAAATATGAATGTATTAATTAATTTTGTAATAAGAAGAATGAAGGGTTTTTTTTAATCACTGAATTAATAAGGGGCTGTAGTGCAAAACACTCAGCCACAAACGTTTTAACCAAACGGCCACTGATGGGTTGACCCCATCCAAAAACCCAAACATCAGGGTCCTAATTGAAAGACTGTTAAGTTTAAAAACTCAGAACAGTGTTTCCAGTTCAAATTCGAATTGGATTTGAAGAGAAGGGATGTAATCAAATCCTGGGGGAGGGAATCCGAATCAAAGTCTAAATCCTATCAAATCTGGATGTATATATAAACAGGGATTGATTCGCCCTCCCCAAAAACCTAACTTTTTCCTGTCGTCTAGTTTTGCTCTGCAATCGAAAACTCTTCGAAGTCTTTTGGAAGCAACCAACCACTCGACAGGTAAATATCCTGACTTTATAGTCTTAAATTCGTCAAACTGATCCATGATAGGTTGCTTTCGATGTTATTAAAACAACCTAACAGTATTCTAAAAATGGCCTAGGCGCCCGCCTAGGCGCTAGGCGCCCACCCACCGCACCGAAAACCCCCTAGCGGTGGGCTAGGCGGCTAGGCGGGCCCTAGGCGCCCCTAGGCGGGCCTAGGCGGGACCTAGGCGCCCCTAACGGTGGATTTTTTGAATTTTTTGATTTATTTTTATTTTGTTTATTCTTAGTTGTATTTGGATATTTGTTTGGGTTTTAAGATAGTATTTGGATTTTAGAACATTGAAATTTAATTTTCAAAATTTCAAAATTTTCAAAATTTTAAAAAAAAAATTCTAGGCGGGCTAGGCGCTAGGCGGACCTCCGCCGCACCGAGTCCGCCTAGCGATTTTTACAACATTACAACCTAAGGAGAGAGAGGGGGGGTGTTTGTTTAATGTCCAGACCAGGGACTTAGAAAGTGCAAGGTAAGGAAAACTAGGAAGATTCATTGGTTGTATAGCCTATTGAAAGCCTAGGTACTGCTAATTTAGGGTATCAAGTACCAATGTCAATTGTATCAAGATAAGTGAGTTCTGGGTGAGAGCCTTGTTTAGGTAGGATATTGAGTGAATCAATGCAGGTACATCCATATGAAATAGTAGGATTTCCAGTTGATGTCAGCCCTGAGGTTCATAATAGGACAGACTTTTAGAACCTTGGCTATCACCTGTGAGAGATCAGTCATCTTTCACGTATGAACAGAGCCTTGTTCCTGGATGAATTATGACCTCCATTCAAATATACACGTTTAAGTGAATTTCCTATACAATGCTTGTCACAACTACTCTGCATACACATTGACACATGAGTATCACATGTCTACAACTAGACATCACGTGTGGATGGGTACTCGAGTAGGTAAATCTAAGATTTAGGGGATGCTAGTACCAAGGGTAGCAGTATGGAGGTAAGGCCCTGAGAACCAGGATCACACTAGAGTATCACCTGCTCCTTTTATTTCAGTCCATGCTTGAATACATTAGTGAATAGGATGTTATTAGTGTTTAGTCCACTTTTGTTCCAGTATCTGATGTCTCCTAGTGTCCTGCACTTTAATCATTATGTATTAGATAAAGGCTGTAACAATAGCTCACTGCAAACCTGTAGCGTGTCCTGCATAATTAGACATGTCTTGTATTATCTCATACATCATATCTAGTCACACATGTGTTGCCCTGTAGACACACAATATCTGGTACCTGACAATAGTAGCTATGCAACCCTCAATGCATATGGCACTCATATTAGGTCCCACACACTGGGAAGCATAGGCCTACATCCCCTGCTACCTATGTTGTACCCTTCACTGCACTACAACCCTTCACATGCTGCATCTCCTACAGGCTAGGGGTGAGCATTAGTAGAAATTGCATAGCTTACATGTTGTTGGATGGTGCCAGACCTGTAGGGTGTACACCACACACTGTCAATCCTAAGTGTTGCTCCTATATAGAATGGTAGGACACCATCCACCACCTACATCCCTGTCTAGAAGACTTGGAGCCTGAGTCTTTCTAGTCACCTTTATGTTCAATGCATCAGGAAGGGTGTGGGCCTGATTGACATAGTGAAGTAACTGTATAGGCTTGGTTTGTACAGGCAGACAATACCCAGATCCATGGATAACTGTCCTACACAAGTTAGCATTCTCTGATATACTAAGGTATCAGGACACAAGGCCATCCTGCAATACACTTGGGCCCTATGCTCTTAACCCAATCATTCCTGCCTATACTTCTGGTTTAGTCAAACCCATACTTGGACAAAGGGAATTGCCCCATGGTCAACCCAGACTGGGTTCAATCACACCTAAACACTCGCCTGGGATATCCCACAGAGCATGGGTTCACTGCATATAGGTTTTCAGGAAGTATTAAGGTGTTGTCATTAATCTGCAATGTGTATAGTTATGGTATATCAATCCTATATCCAGTGTTTACACAGGGTGCATACCCTCTTGTAGGTCGTGAGGTGGGTGGCAATGATGCCTACATGCCTAGTTCAGTCATCATACACCCTTGCTCAAGTTGTAGCATCAATAATAGGTACCCTTATTCAGTTCACTGTAAATTATTACTGTTCATGCTTTCACCAGTTAATTCAAAGTGTCATTTGTTCAGTTTATATTGAGTGTCAGCTCTATTATTGCTCATACACTCACCATTATAGTCATCTTCCTGAACACTAAAAGCCTAGGTATTCAAGGTCAAGACAGCCAAAATCATATCAGTATCTATCTTAATCAAAGGTTTCATGCCAAAGCAAGACTTTGACACTAAGCCATTGATACTTAGAGTATTTGGATATTAGAATGGGCCTAACAGTAGACTGTATAGTAGCAGTGAGTTATTAGGCATTCAGTAGAAGATGCACAGGAACCCATTGACTACCATGTACTGTACCATAGGAGTATCATTTAGGAACAAAAGTATGGGGATGTACTTATACCCTTGACTGAGGAAACAGGTTAATGTAATTCTTGAAGGAATCAATGTGTATTGGTGGTATAAGATAGAACAGAAAGGGAGACAGGAATTGGGCACATGCCTATTCACTAATTCAGGTTGGAGCTATACACCCATACCCATCTAAGGGTGTACAGGAAATCAAGAATAGGAAATAGTATAACAAGCCTTAACTGTATACTCCAGGATTATATGTAACAGAAATTTAGATACCCTAGGCTTGCCTTGACACAAGGGGACATCAGCATCCCTAAACATGAGACTTAGAGTTAGCACTAGTACATTAGGCTCTAGGTCATTAAAGAATACTAAATCGAAGAGTAATTCACCATAGTTAAGTAGGCTCATTAATTACCTTCATCTGTTGATTAGAAATTGATTCATATTATAGGTCTATTGGATCCTGATTTGGCATTTTGACTAGCTCACCCAGCTCAGGACGACAGGCAAGTACACTTTCTGTTCTACTTCCAATTCTGATGGTTTTGTGCAGTATATATTCATACGTTCTTTTGCTCGATGACACAATGGACACACGAGTGAGAGACATGAACCCATTTATTATACTCTTGTTTAGCTTCTGTTCGTGACTTATTTGGGTTCATGAGTACTGGTCGGGGGGGAAATATCCTAGTAGACGTGTGAACTTCCCATTCTATCCCCGTGTCTTTCGTGGAGAATAGCAGCTGCACACGACACGTACAGGGTGCCGGATTACCCCATAGCCGTTTCACATGTTGAAACAGATATTTCAATTAACTTAGATAGCTTGTCTTTTATTATTCACCACTTGACATGTCACTATGCTTCACATTCTTTCCAGTTGACATATTATTCTGCGATTCATACTTTATTCTAGATATACCATGTCATCATGTTACTATTCAATTTCTTTTCACATATGTTATATTCATGTACCCTCGACTCTATTATGTTGCAGATAGTTTTTCAGCTTGTGTGCTTGTTCCAATCCTGACTGGATAACCAACATTTTTAGGTGATGAGTTAGAGAACTTTTGTACCACATATTATGAGCACACTGCAGATCCCGACTTTGGTGCACAGGACGAGTTGGAGGCTGCTTATGCAGACTTGCCTGCTACAGATGGCTTTCAGTAGTTTTATTCTATTATTTTTATAGCTTGTTCAGTTGAGACTTTTGATGTATTTCCTATTTGAGACTCATGAGTTGATATTTCTAGTACGTTACCTTTCTTTGGAGATTGTGACACTTGATACATTTTGATTATTGGAGTTTCGTCAGATTATTACTATCTATCTCTCCCAGTTATTTATAGAATTCGTTATAATTGGCCTCTTTGTGAATTGTTACTTTGTGAAAATGAATATAAACTGCATTGTTGTATTTGAAAACTGTGGAGATGACTAGACAGCGTTCTACCGCCGATACCGCGAGTAGGCTGTTATTGATCAAGCGAAACATGGTTACACAAAGGGGATGCAACCAAGCACATATCACCCAAGTTTTTCTTTACACATGAACAACAAGCGCTTCAGAAGATTGAAGTGCAACACATTGGATCGGAGAATAACCGTGCAACTTGTTACCAAGTCACTGCCGAAATACTCGTTCCAGAAACATGTCAGAGCGATTGGACTTAGGAAACTTTCAGAGCTAGCCTAAGTGAAACATGTTTCTGTACCCTGTTGTGTGCATGTGAGGGGGAGCGCCCCAACGAGCGCCTCAAACGCCTGTTGTGCGTATATCCCATACCCTGTCGAGTGCGATGAAAAGGGAAGCATCCTGATGTATGCTTGTGTACTCTTTTTCCCTTCGACCAAAGTTTTTCCCACTGGGTTTTCTTTGGCAAGGTTTTTTAACGAGACACATTTCAAATCTCTTATTCACTAAGGACTATTGTGATCAGGGGGAGTATCCAATGTATACTTCTAAACCATCGTGTACTCTTTTGTCCTTCGATCAGCAGTTTTTTTCTACTGGGTTTTCCCTGACAAGGTTTTGACGAGGCACCTTTGCAATGGTTAGTTTACCCCCATCACACTGACCTGTGTGTACTCTTTTGTCCTTCGACCAAAGTTTTTTTTCCACTGGGTTTTCTTTGGCAAGGTTTTAACGAGGCACAAGTAGGTGGTCATTTTTGAATCTGCAAGCTACAGACAGACGAAGAAGCTCAGAGGTGTTTACAAGCAGAGTTTGTGAAGAGCCAAGGGGGAGTGTTGTAACTCATCATGGTGAATCATGGTGACTCTTCATTTTGTAACTCATGACTCTTCACTTTGTAACTCCTAAGTGACCTTTCATTATGTAACTCCCAACCTCTCTCTTACTATATAAAGAGAGGTTGGGATGGCTTGTAGATAGATTTGAATATATTGAGATATATTGATATACCATTTGAGATGTTGAGCTAATTTGCCTCACAACAGTGCCAAATTTATGTTCATTGAACATATAATGGGTTAGAATTAGGTGGCAGTGTGGTGTTGCAAGTACTCTGTGTAAGTAAATTTTCAACTTTGTATTTTCCAAACTGTTAATGGATTGTAAATAATATAAATAAATGATTTGACCAAGATCGAGACTTGAACTTGGCTCGATGTCCTTAAAATAATATTCGCTCCACACAGGTGTTTACGGTTGAATGACGATTTAGTCTCCCAGGATACAACGGAACTTCTCCTCCGGTAGCGGCAATGAAGATAGTCTCTCTCTCTTTGGACTAAATGCTTGAATGAGTTTGGATTTGATTAGTTCTATCAAACGCTCATAGGACTATCTTTTTTATAAGGGACGAAGAGACGAAATATAAAACACATTATTTGGAAGGGATACACCCTTTCGAACATACATTATGTTTGGAAGGGACACACCCTTTCCAATAGACACCTATTGAAAATTTACAAAAATTAATTAAAATAATTTTTAGGCCTATTCACACCCTCTAGGTTTGTCTATATTGTAGTTCAAAACCTCTAAGCAAAGTTGTCATGACTGAGATGTTCTTTTTAGGCCTGGTCTAGAACCCATGACCTCTCCTTTATCCCACACCATCCCCAATTGCTAGACCACTTTACCCACCCCCGTTCGTCCGATAGAAGGTTAAGTTAAAATCATAGTCATCCTTTTTGAGAGAGAGAGAGAGAGAGAGAGTCAAAATCTTAAGTATTCTTAAATTATGTAAATCTTCCATTTAATTGGTAGTGGTACCAAAATTATAAACTGGTTATGTCAGTATGGGGTGGATGGACAGTTACAAACAAAGAAATGAAGCTAATAAAAAGTTATGTTGCAACAATAACTCATCCACTCGGCTCTCCTACATTAAAATTTACTGTACAATAAAATTTTTGATATAAATTACTAAAAAAGATAAAAGTTTTGAAAATTTAGGAAAACGATAAGATCCGACAGACGCGCTGTCGGAATTTGGAGTGATGCCCAAATTCCGACAGACGGTCTGTCGGAATTTGGACATCACCCCAAATTCTGACAGTCCATCTGTCGGAAATCCACCCCCCGGTTCAGTTGTTCGGTGGTTCGGTTCAGTAGTTAGTACGTTCCCGTTCGGTTCTTTAGGCTGGGTGTGTTTCAAAAAAAAAGAAGAAGGCTTGGTTGGTTGGTTGGTTGGGGTGGGGAGTAAAGTGTTGGGTTGTTGGGAAGAGTAAAGTGTTGGGTTGTTGCTGTGAAGCCGAGAAGGAGAAGGAGAAGAAGAAGAAGAAGTAAGAAGAAGAAGAGGAGGAAGAAGAAAGAAGAAGAAATTCAGTGGTAATTTTTTTTTTCATCTTGTATCCTAATGTTCACCCTTGTATCATAAACACTAATATTATTTTTTCATATTTTTTTAGGACACTAATGTTCATCCTATTTCTCATATTTTTCTAGGACACTAATGTTGATATTACATAAACACTAATGTTCATCCTTGTATTCTAACACTAATTTTGAACCACTATCAAAATCCTACAAGTTTAATGTTCATTAAGGCATTGTGTGTCATTTTATATAACCACTAATTTTGAACCACTAATAACAACCACTAATGTTCATCCTTTTATTCTAATGTACATAAACACTAATAACAACTACTAATAACAACCACTAATGTACATAAACACTAATGTTCATCCTTGTATTGTAACACTAATTTTGAACCACTAATTGTGTGTCATTTTATATAATACCACTAATAACAACCACTAATGTTCATTGATATATTAGTGTTTTATAGCTCTAATATTCATTGATATTTACAACTAGTGTTCATAGTTGTGTAATATCAATGAAATTTAGTGTTAGGATACAAGGATGTAAACACTAATTGTGTGTCATAAACACTAATGTTATTTTTAGAAATAATAATGATACCTACAATTTTATAGAAAATAACAACCACTAATGTTCATTGATACAATTTTATAGAAAATAACAACCACTAAATATGTATTTTGACAACCATCTTTTTACAGATGGCTACCCAAAACGATGGTCATATACCAGGGGGGCCAACTACAGAATTGATTAAGCAGCAACGCGAGTCGCACATATGTAGTCTGATATTTACTTGAGAGGTATAATATACTTTTAATTGTGTTAGTCAATAAAATTTTTATTTTATATGTTTAGTAATAACATAGTTTGTATGTTTTATATATAGCTATGTGATTATAAAAGGGAAGTGCGGTGTCGAGAACACAATACATAGCGCTATGAGGGCCAACTTGGTTTCTGGAAATTGACTAGTGACCAAGAAGCTTTATTGCACGTATTTGGTTTTATTACCTTGATCAAATACGTTTTCTACGTCACGATAGAGACTTGATTCTCAGTCTAGTGGAGCGCTGGTGGCCCGAACGAAATACGTTCCAGCTACCTTTTGGAGAAATGTCTATTGTGCTTAAAGATGTTGCAAATATTTTAGGTCTACCTATCACAGGTGAACCTATAATATTTGATGAGCAATTTTCTGCTGAGACAGCGATCACGACCTACCTAGGTATGGAGGCACTAAAATTGAAAGGCAAAGGCCTAGTGTCGTATACATGGCTCTGGCAGAATTTTATGCACATAGATCATATCGGTGACCAAGAAATATCAGTTGATGAGGAACGGATAAGTATTACATTTGTGGTTAATTTGTGCACATAGATTATATATCAATTTAGTTTAGCTAATATAATTTTTCATATTCTGTTCAGGTCATTGCATACTAGAGCCTATTTACTAGGCCTTATTAATGCTTTTTTGTTTTCCGACGCATCGGATATGGTAAATTTACGGTTTCTATTATTTCTGAATGATTTGATGGAACCGACGAGTCATGCGTGGGGAGCGTCAATGTTGGCATATCTATACAGTGCTATGTCAGACTTTGTGCAGTTCCATTCGAAGGACAAATTGATGAAAAATTTAAATATATGTGCTATATTGATTCAGGTACGAAAATTGTTTGAATTTGGTATATTTAAAATTTGTTATATATTTAAAAATTTTACACTTATATCATATATTTTTTAGGTTTGGTCCTACGAGCATTTTTCTATCGGTAGGCCACTTTCCCTTATCAGTAGCGACGCACATGTTTTCGGTCGCTTTACGGTGGACTACTGATGCTGTAGATCCCGCACACTGTGTTTACTCGGTTTCCCCGATATATCGGGGCTAATTTGATTCACTACAGATTTCAGAGGTAAATAAAAGTCACCATTCTATATCTATTTAGTATATTATATTTTATTTCCTTATAATTATTTTCAAAAAAGGTTCAAATGGTGCATTATTCAATTAATCCTTATCCTTCTGAGATAGAACGAACACATATGAATTAAGTCTCCATAGGTTTTACATAATATACCATGGAGACATAATGTATCATCCAGCTGATCGGGTTATGCGGTAATTCGGTATGAAACAACATATACCCGAAGACCCGCCTCACTACAATCGTGGTAGAGGAAGTGCAACCGTAAGAGCCCGCAAATTAATTCCTGCTTGGAATTCTAGACTAGAGACGCATAACATCTCACATTTGTCTCAGAACATAGCTACTATGGAGGACTGTAAGTTATTTTTGCCACATTTTTCTCATAACATCTCACATATTTCGTATATGATGATATTTGCATATAGATCTTGGTGGGGATCTCCAGTTATAAGCAACAGCGCTACATATATTAGGAGCCTCGATTCGAGCATAGAGCTATAGATGATTCTAGTCTGCGTGGATTTTATCAACATATAAAGAACTGATGTAAGTAATTATTTTTAGTTTACAATATTTTGGATTACAATGTTTTAGCTTGCATAAGAACTAAAATAAAGTGTTATTATTTTAGGTTCCAGCTTTGGAGCAAGCATGTGATAACCCAGATCCTGAAGTGTTGAGAACGACAGTAAGAAACTTTCTGGACTGGGTGAAAGCGGAGCCGGAGCCTCCGAACCCTCCGCTACATATTCCGCAAGATTATCCTGTAGGCATTATTAGCCAACGTCAACCACTTCCCCGCAGGGTTAGGCACCATGTCACCCAACCGTTCCCCGATAGTCCGCCCCAGCAAGTTGATGAGATCCCGCCTTAGCAAGCTGGCGAGATCCTGCCTCAGCAAGTTGACGAGGAGTGGGCTGGCAAGGGGACTTCCCAGTGGGCTGGCCAGGGTTCTTCCAGTGGGCTGGCCAGGAAACTTTCCAGTGGGCTGGCCAGGGGACTTCCCAGTGGGCTGGCCAGGGGACTTCCCAGTGGGCTGGCCAGGAGACTTCGCAGTGGGCTGGCCAGGGGACTTCCCAGTGGGCTGGCCAGAGTTCTTCCCAGGGGGCTGGCCAGGAAACTACCCAGGGGACTTCACAGTGGCCCGGAGTGACAGATTGGTTCCAAGGCTATGGTTTGGATGGAGATTATACACAGATTGGTTCTCAAAGAAGTTGATCGTCCAGACTATTGGGAATTAGACAGACAAGGAGGATAGATGTAAATTTTGAACTTGTATGATGTTTTGTTTTTATTTATATAAAAGTCACCTTTCTTTGACAAACTATTACAGATACTTCACATGATGTAAGGGACTGAAACTTTCCGGCTTTGCGTCGTACATCTGGTACTCCAATGTCGCCTCTAACCAATGCACTTTGAATGTTGTAAGGGACTGGAATTTGCTCCAAGTGCGGCTCGTAGACACTTTTTAATGCTTCCTTTGAAAATATAGCTGGATAATAATGCTCAATCCTAATATTACAACAATTACAAGCATAACATGCATGTACACATGGAAGAAAAGTATGATACCACTTTAAACATGAACAATAGTTTTCATTTAAACGAACAACATATGTTCTATTTGTTTGACGATCTAATATCTCAAACAAATGACCCACTATCCGTAACATTTCCAGCTGTTGGATTTCTTTTGTGATACGAGCCATCTTTTTAACATCTTCGGACAAAAATTTGTTTCAAGATTTTCAACTTGTTGTCTGTTTTTGTCCTGAAGTGTTATAATCTTGGCTCGAATACCATCAAGTAGTGCGTTATTGGTTTATCACGAAGATTTTTAATCCAGTTATTGAAAGATTCAGCAAGATTTGACGTGTTAATATCTAGTCTTGGACAAGGAGAATACGCTGTAATCCAGTGTGAGAAAATACGATTTTCATCATTTACTCCAACGAGCCAATTGTAAACATCAACATTTTCAGCTTTAATCATCTCCAAGCAATTATTTGCATCTGTTTCATTATAACATCTTGCAAGAGAGTCCAAGCTACGTTGAAAATGCTTTGATCTACATACTGATTTCAAATTTGCTTTAAATGTTGAATGCAAAAAAAAAGAGGCAATTCCCAAAAAATAGCACGCATGGCATTTATCAATCCTTTCTGTTTATCCGATATAAAAGAAATTGTATTCCAGGCATCAAAAAATCTTTCAAAAGATATTCTTAAACCGTTTAAAAACCAATTCCAAGAATCAGTATTTTCACTCTCAGCAACAGCATATGCAATAGGATATAGTTGATAGTTAGGATCATGAGCACAAGCAATAAATAAAATACCTCTATATTTAGAGGAAAGAAAAGTAGCATCAATACTAATCACAGGTAAGCATCCCCTTAGAAATATCAATGCATGCCTTGAAACAAATAAAAATTCTTTCAAACCTATTATTTTCTGTAATCTTCATAAAACATTGGCTACCTGGATTTGTCTCAATAATTCTAAGACCATACTCTTCGAGACTACTATATGCATCAATATAACTACCATTTATTTCGGATAGAGCAAGTTCTCTAGCTTTTCAAGCCTTATAGTATTTAATATGTATTCGATTCCCTAAATATATCTTTTACAACATGAGATGGACTACACGACTGATTATCTCGAATTTTTTCAATAATCTGATTTTTAACCCATACAGTGGTAGCTAATGGATGAGAACCAGTTGTAAGTCCACCTAAACAAGAATGAATATTTTCTAGCGTTGCAATAGAAAATCTTTCGCCTCCACCTATGGCTTTAGCGTATACCCTTCAATAACAATTTGAACTATTACATTTATATATAATTCCAGTAGCATTATTTAAAGTAGCTGAACAAGTAAAATTACGTCTAATTGTTATATCACTAATAAAACTTCTAAATTTAGAACGATTCTCAAATTGTTTTCCAATAAATAATTCAGGAGTGCTAAGGCTATCAACAGAATATCAAATTTATCATCTAAATTTTCAATTAGATCATCATTTTCATCATCGTTATTAACATCATCTACTACATGTTCTTCTTCAGTAAATGGAATAACTTGATGAGAAGAACTAGGACCAACGTTAAAAGTATTACAAGCAGGTATATTACTTACATTTATAGATGGGGGCGGAGTGACATAGATATTAATATACGGTGATTGTGCATTCACTTGAAAACAAATTTTCATGCTTCTCCACTATCTACATTTATACAATTAGATACGAAAATATATACTAATATAAATTCGTAGTCGATAGAATATTGATCAATAATTAGATTATGTAACTAAGAAATGAAATATTTCGATCAACTAAAAGAACTTGGGTTAAACCCCCTTGATACGCTAACCCATTTAGTACACCTCCAAGCGAGCATAATATTGTTAGATTTCCATCCATGTTGACAACAAGATAAACTTTCTGTAGGAAGAGTGGTGCTTCAGCTTTCAACTAAATAGACTTGACAAACTTCTTACTGAATGAGAGAGATGTTGTGAAGTGAATGAGAGAGATGTGGTGAAGTGAATGAGAGATGCTGTGAAGTGGTTTGATACTTATAGATGGTTGTGGTTTAATATAGCCGTTGGAATTAGAACGTTACAATTGTAACGTTGAGAATTGTAACGTTAGAAACCCAACAAAAGATAACCATCTCAACCAAAAAAAAAAAACCAAACCCACCCAACCCAACTCCAACTCCAACTCAAGTAAACCATAAATTGATTGGAATTAACCCACCCAACCCCAACAAAAGATAACCAACCCAACCAAAAAAAAATACCA
>JANAVB010032630.1:0-100971 GCA_029216955.1 Iris pallida
AGGAGGTCAGCAGGGATTCTACCTTTACTTTTTCTATTTCTGGTGTAGAGATAACTATGCGGTGATGATGGCAATGGTGCCACGGCGAGGTTGGCCAGGATGGTGGCAGTGGGTGCTGGCAATGATGGGGGTCGAGTTGTCCGAGCGGTGGTGGAAGTGGCGGTGTCATGGTGGTGGTTAGGCCAAGGAGATGGTGGTGGTTTTGAAGTTGACTGTGACATTGGCGAGTAGTGGGTTCGATAGGAGAGGGTGTGTCGGGGTGACGGTGACGGGGGGTGATCGGCCACTGGCTGGGCTCTCTGTTCGTGGTGGTGACGGGAAACGGTATGAATTGGCAGGGCAACAATGGGTGTGGTGATGATCTGTGGCTGGATTGGGTGACGACGGTATTGGGGCTCATGGAGAGATGGCGGGGTGCTTACCGGAATCGAGGTTGTAGAGTTAAGATTTGGTTATGTCGGGGATGTCCGACACGAAGGGGATGATGTATATGTACAAAGATGGAATAAGATATTGGACACTGACATGGCACACGCACATTTGTGTGGAGAAATTTGTGGAAGAATTTGTGGAGAACCCAATGGAAAACTTTTCTATATATAGGGTTAAGGAAATCCTTGGTAGATAAGGATTGGACCCAAATAGAATATTACTGGTTTTAATCTAAATTGGTTTAAAACTAATTCGTTCAAATCTTTATTTATTTAAATCTAGATAATGCCTCAAATCTTATTCAAAATTATATATATAATTTATTTAATGAAATCATCAACCGATTTATTCATAATAACTAATTTAAAATTAACTTTTTACAACTCGAAAAATATGCTATAATATTAATTTCAAAAATCATAATTAGTAATTCAATCTTAATATCTTTTTGCTAAATAAATAATTATAATAATTTTTGGAAATATACATGAAGTAATTTCATGTACTTCACACAAGTAAAATTTTCACATAAAATCTTGTTTTTCTAGATTACCACTAAAATAAGATAGCCTATTATAACTAAATAAATTTTGGCAGTCTCGATACGATTCTTTTCACAACTTGAAGCAAAAAAAATACTTATTATATATTATTTTGAAACTAAAATTAATCAAAATATTTTTCTAAAAATATGTACCTCGCACATATTCGCACTCGACGAGAAAATATAAAAAATAAAATCAATACCAATTTAATAATAAATAAAAAATCTTAGTGAAAAATTAGGGGGTTTATATTGGTTTTGATCAGATGGGTTGGCAAACGCTTTCGCACGCGCCCAATAATTAGTATCAGAGCTTTTGGGGTTCTGAAAATCATGTCTACGGAGCAGATGAACACTCGTATATTCACCCTCACAGGGAGAACTGGATGATTTGGAAGTCAATGATGGAGGATCTACTCTGGTGCAAGGACTTGCATGGTCCGTTGGCGGACGACAGCGTAAAGCCATCGGACAAAGCTACTGAAGACTGGAAACGTCTGGATCGGAAGGTCGTTGGATTCATCCGCCAATGGCTGGACGACTCGGTGTTTCACTACGTATCCATGGAGAGTTCGACAAAAGCATTGTAGGATAAGCTGCATTCGTTGTACGAAAGGAAGACGGCTGGTAACAAGACGTTTCTTATTCACCAACTCGTCAACTTGAAGTACACGAAGGATGCCTCGGTGGCACAATATCTGAACAAGGTTCATGGTATCATCAATCAGCTGTCTGCGATGAAGATGAAGATGGTGATTGATGATGAGCTTCAGGCCCTACAGCTCTTGAGTTCTCTGCCAGAAAGCTGGGAGACGTTGGTGGTGTCGGTGAGCAACTCTCTGTCTGATGAGTTATCATGATGGAGGTAGTCAAAAGTAGCTTATTGAATGAGGTGGTCCGGCGCAAGCGAGTGAAATCGTCGCAGGAGTCTGCTCTGGTGGCTTCCTATGGGAAGGGATGTCACGACCCGCTCCCGAATAATCGGACACGAGTCGGACACGCCCAGCCTTCGTCGTTGGACACGACGAAGTAAGCTGTACAATACTAAGGAAAACTCACAGTCACAATGTAATGTAAACCAATCACAGCTTTTATAACGTTCCCAGAAATCACTAATATCCATCAAGTGTTTAAAATACAAACTCAGCCGGAGACAAATCCGGTCAAATAAAATAATATACAATAATGAATGTCTAAGACACAATCTCCAGAAAAATAAATGAAATAAAAAGCTGCAATATCCAAGCAATCACCAGCTCCATGTAATCTCCCACTCACCTGCAACGATCCTATCAGGAAAAGAGCAAAGTACAACCCCGACAAGAAACTCTAAATAATGTAAACTGAAATGCATGAAAAAGAATCACAATATGAACCATGGTACAAGACAGGAATATGAAACTGTGGTACAGGAATGATAATGAAACTATGGTACAGGAATAACAATGAAACTATGGTACAGGAATAACAATGAAACTATGGTACCAGATCCAGAAACAATGAACTATGCTATCAGTGTAACATGCATTTGAAATAACTATCAGAGTATGTGACCGGCTGGGTAAACAGTGAACAGTGAACAGTGAACAATGAACAATGGTACGGCTTGGAGTCCCACGTGCACGATGTGAGACCCAAGCTATTATTCAATGCCTAGCTAAAATAGGATTGGTCACATATCTGTAGTATTTCCCCACCCCAATGCACAAGGAACAATGAACTATGAACAATGAACAATGAACAATGAACTATGAACAATGAACGGTGAACGGTGAACAATGAACAATGAACAATCGTGTGTACAACGTGTCAATATGAGAACATGAAGCAAGACAGACAATACAGAGTAAAGAGTTCGAGCCGGTGTACTTGCCTCGGTTTGGTTGCACGAGAGTAGTACTGCATGGTTGTCAATGATTCACCTGTTATATTTGTACAATTTATTAGGGTTTTGAATAATGACAACTAGCTAATTAAGGTTAACTAGTTGATTAGAAGCATATGGTAGTATAACCAAGTAACTAGAAAATATTTATAAAGACTAGCAATTAGTCTTTTTAGAAAATACATATACCATAGTTTGAATTCGTGAAAGTACTATATTTTTGCAAGAAACCTTTTTAGAAGATATTTGCTAGCTAATTATTTATTTAACCATAATTTATCTATACAATATCCCTACACTAATTATCAATAATCCTAGCAATAACATACTAGCAATTTTTAAATATGGTAAAACTTTACTAAAACATTTGTTAATATAATAATATATTATGGTTTAATTACTATTATGCTAATTTACCATATAACAAGATCAACTAATTACAAATTAATATCAATTAATTAGTTTAACTATATTACTAATAAAATGTATCAACCTAACTTAATAACCAGCAAAGCCATCTAAGCTATCAAAATAAATGGGTTGGCCTTTCATGAATCTAAAGGTCAAGTGGGTTGGGGCTTTTCGGTTTAGAAAGGGCAAGCTGAGACTTAAATAAAAGAAAAAATATAATTAGTGATAAAGAAAAACCAAACTCTCTCATAACATAAACTCTATTCTGTCTTCCCATGTGAGCCCGGTCAAAGGTTGGCGTGCACTTCGAAATTTGAAGGAGCCAGAAAGTAGTGAGTGGTTTATCAGGTCCTCTCCTCAGTTCTGTTTGAAACCCAAGAAATAATGAGTACTCAGTACAAAGAGGGAAGTATGAGAGCTTTCTCTCTCCTTCCTCACCTACCAAACAAAATCCGCCCAAAATTATTCCCACAACTTCTCACTTCTAATCTCAGCCTCTTCACTACAAAACCTAAAATAGCACATCCTTTCACTCATCCACATCTCTAGTCACACGCTTCCCTCTCAAGAAAACCCAAGCATCTAGAAAAGAAAAACTGAACATGAAGGAAAGAACAGAAGGAGGAGGAGACGCCTCACCCAGGCTCGGTGGCTTCGTCAACCCGAGCGGAGGCTAGGCGCGATCCTCGAGGTAACCGACGCTCTCCACGAGGGTTCGCGTAGTCTTCGAGATGGCGGCTGAAACTCTCGGATCTGACTTCTCTGCCTCGATCGGTGGCTCCTCGGCTCTCGAAGAGTCCGCTCGGTCAGATCTGGAAGAAGACGGAGTGGTCGTTCGTTGCAGCGTCGAGGAGGCAGTAGATGTTGGCTTGGGTTCTGGCGCTGTGACGTGACGGCGATCCCGCGGTTGGCTATGCGGCAGTGTAGTCTTCGTGCAGGCGCATCAATCGAGGCCCCGGGCTCCGGTGTCGCAGCCGTGGCGTCGACGAGCTACAGTGGCTGGCGCACGACGGGGCGAGGACTCCCGTGCTGATCTGACTCTGGGGTCGGCTTCGATTCGATGGGAGATCTCAGGAAGGCGGTGGCGCTCCTTGCTCGGCGGCACTCCGGCAAGATTCCCGGCGAAGCTCGATGCGATTGGCGGTGGTGTTCGGCCACAGCAGTGACAGAAGAGAGAAGAAAATGTAGAGAGAGAGAGTGATGTGAGAGAGTACTGTGCTGTCAGGAATTTGTCATGATTGTGCATAGCACTGCGTGTCAATTTATAATAAAATAATATTATGTGTGTGTGTGCAGAGATGGGAGTGGCAGGATGGTAATAAAATATAGATCTGGGTGTTTTCAATAATGGCAGTGCTGTAATTAAAGACAGATCTGAGGGCATAGAAAATAGTTGTAACTGATTTTCAAAATTCAAAATAATAATAACAGGTTTTTCACCATCAATAGGAACATGATTTTCGAAATTGTAATGTTCCCTCCAACAGTTTTCAAAACAGGTTTTTAAATTCAAAATAAATTTCGGTTCCAAAACAATTTAAATTCAAAATAATGACAGATTTCAATCAATTCCTAACAGATTTTCAAATTCTAATTAATTTAATTATCATCAACTAATTACATAATTAGTTAATACTTATGCAATTAATAAAATCAATTCTTCTTTAATACATACTAATAATAATTCCGAAAAAATGGTCAATAATATTATTCGTCTCTCAAATAATATTATTAAGAAATCAAATAGAATATTTTATATAAATATTCATTTAGCTACAAAACTTTACTTATAATAAAATTTGTTTTTATTAACGCAAAACAATTACGTGATGCACTCTATTGGAAAACTTCCAACATAAATCAAACCATTAGAACTATAACAATAGTATTTAAAAATATTTTCAAATTGAGAAAATTATTAGCACTCAGAATTCGTCTAATCAACTCTTCGATCAAAAATAGATTTTTATAAAATAATATGAAATCCAAAGAAAAATTTAGAAAATTTCCAAAATTTACCGAATATAATTTTGGGAGTTACAAATCTACCCCCCTTACAAAAATTTCGTCCTCGAAATTTCAAATGGCATGATAAACATAATTAAAATACAAAAACTTGAAAATGATTAATTAAACATAATATCTGAATTAATACAACTAATAAAATCACGATTTTTCTAAAATGATCCATTTTTTTTAAAAATATTTTCAAGTATGATGAATTCTAAACATGAGAAAAATCAAAGTTTCACATAGTAAGAATGGCACCCAAAAAGATAGTCATAACATTATGAAAAATCATTTAGGACAAAACCATCCAGAAATCAAAATCATATAGGTATGTTCATTATCATTGTCATAATACATTCTAGAAAAGCCAAGAGAAATTTATATAAGAAATCTTGGGTAACAAAATGATTTTTTTTTTTTGAAAACTGCTACGACATTCATATATAGCCAAAATCAAGATAATTCCTAATAAAATCGTCAATGACAATAAAAGATCAAGCATGGTATATAACATGGATGCAGTCTCAATAATATCCGGAAATCATATATATCTGAAATCACATTGCCTATAGTTCATGCCCCGCCAGTGTATATATATCTGGCTGCAATGAACCTTTGGCTAAACGATTTAAATAATATTAATTTACCGAATATTTCCGTCAACTTTATCCATATTATCAAAACAACTCGAGATCAAAATTTACGATTTAGGACATAGCTTCAATAATATTCGAGAACCCATGAATACCTGAAATTATTTTGACTTAAAGCTCCTGCCTCGCCAGTGCGCAACTGGCTGCAGTGAACTCGTGGTCTCCATAATCCAGATAAATGACTGCAGTGCGCATCTGCCACGCCATAGTAGGTCGTTGAATACTCTTTCAACTTTGTCCATAAATTTTAAAAGAGTTTATGAAAATCCAAATAAATTCAAAAGTTATAATCATGATGTAAATATCTGCTTTTTAGAAAACATTAAGTTTTATAAGAACACAAACAGTAAGACAAAAATGACTACAAAAACAAATCTCCATAGGAAATAAAATCTCAATTTAGAAACAAGGATTTTGAATAACAATAAGAAATTTTAGGAAAAATTCCACGTGCTACGAGAAAATCTAAAGACATAACAAATATTATCAATCAAAAAGTTATAATAGCAAAATGCATATATGAAGTAAACTCAGAACTTTCAAGTGCAAGAAAATTTGCTAACCTCAGTGTTGCGTGTCTAAACTACCCTGCAAAACAGAAAATGGATTAGATAGGCCTAACTATAGGATAATAAGCAATTTTAGTAAACCATACCCATAACTATTTCCCACGGATCCTATGCTGTGATGAGTTTTCCTTAGCTTCCGCTGGTCCCCCAATAACACTTTATTACCTAAGTGTCATTAGGATATAGACCTGCATGGGCCACCACTAAAAACATGTCACGACCCGCTCCCGAATAATCGGACACGAGTCGGACACGCCCAGCCTTCGTCGTTGGACACGACGAAGTAAGCTGTACAATACTAAGGAAAACTCACAGTCACAATGTAATGTAAACCAATCACAGCTTTTATAACGTTCCCAGAAATCACTAATATCCATCAAGTGTTTAAAATACAAACTCAGCCGGAGACAAATCCGGTCAAATAAAATAATATACAATAATGAATGTCTAAGACACAATCTCCAGAAAAATAAATGAAATAAAAAGCTGCAATATCCAAGCAATCACCAGCTCCATGTAATCTCCCACTCACCTGCAACGATCCTATCAGGAAAAGAGCAAAGTACAACCCCGACAAGAAACTCTAAACAATGTAAACTGAAATGCATGAAAAAGAATCACAATATGAACCATGGTACAAGACAGGAATATGAAACTGTGGTACAGGAATGATAATGAAACTATGGTACAGGAATAACAATGAAACTATGGTACAGGAATAACAATGAAACTATGGTACCAGATCCAGAAACAATGAACTATGCTATCAGTGTAACATGCATTTGAAATAACTATCAGAGTATGTGACCGGCTGGGTAAACAGTGAACAGTGAACAATGAACAATGGTACGGCTTGGAGTCCCACGTGCACGATGTGAGACCCAAGCTATTATTCAATGCCTAGCTAAAATAGGATTGGTCACATATCTGTAGTATTTCCCCACCCCAATGCACAAGGAACAATGAACTATGAACAATGAACAATGAACAATGAACTATGAACAATGAACGGTGAACGGTGAACAATGAACAATGAACAATCGTGTGTACAACGTGTCAATATGAGAACATGAAGCAAGACAGACAATACAGAGTAAAGAGTTCGAGCCGGTGTACTTGCCTCGGTTTGGTTGCACGAGAGTAGTACTGCATGGTTGTCAATGATTCACCTGTTATATTTGTACAATTTATTAGGGTTTTGAATAATGACAACTAGCTAATTAAGGTTAACTAGTTGATTAGAAGCATATGGTAGTATAACCAAGTAACTAGAAAATATTTATAAAGACTAGCAATTAGTCTTTTTAGAAAATACATATACCATAGTTTGAATTCGTGAAAGTACTATATTTTTGCAAGAAACCTTTTTAGAAGATATTTGCTAGCTAATTATTTATTTAACCATAATTTATCTATACAATATCCCTACACTAATTATCAATAATCCTAGCAATAACATACTAGCAATTTTTAAATATGGTAAAACTTTACTAAAACATTTGTTAATATAATAATATATTATGGTTTAATTACTATTATGCTAATTTACCATATAACAAGATCAACTAATTACAAATTAATATCAATTAATTAGTTTAACTATATTACTAATAAAATGTATCAACCTAACTTAATAACCAGCAAAGCCATCTAAGCTATCAAAATAAATGGGTTGGCCTTTCATGAATCTAAAGGTCAAGTGGGTTGGGGCTTTTCGGTTTAGAAAGGGCAAGCTGAGACTTAAATAAAAGAAAAAATATAATTAGTGATAAAGAAAAACCAAACTCTCTCATAACATAAACTCTATTCTGTCTTCCCATGTGAGCCCGGTCAAAGGTTGGCGTGCACTTCGAAATTTGAAGGAGCCAGAAAGTAGTGAGTGGTTTATCAGGTCCTCTCCTCAGTTCTGTTTGAAACCCAAGAAATAATGAGTACTCAGTACAAAGAGGGAAGTATGAGAGCTTTCTCTCTCCTTCCTCACCTACCAAACAAAATCCGCCCAAAATTATTCCCACAACTTCTCACTTCTAATCTCAGCCTCTTCACTACAAAACCTAAAATAGCACATCCTTTCACTCATCCACATCTCTAGTCACACGCTTCCCTCTCAAGAAAACCCAAGCATCTAGAAAAGAAAAACTGAACATGAAGGAAAGAACAGAATGAGGAGGAGACGCCTCACCCAGGCTCGGTGGCTTCGTCAACCCGAGCGGAGGCTAGGCGCGATCCTCGAGGTAACCGACGCTCTCCACGAGGGTTCGCGTAGTCTTCGAGATGGCGGCTGAAACTCTCGGATCTGACTTCTCTGCCTCGATCGGTGGCTCCTCGGCTCTCGAAGAGTCCGCTCGGTCAGATCTGGAAGAAGACGGAGTGGTCGTTCGTTGCAGCGTCGAGGAGGCAGTAGATGTTGGCTTGGGTTCTGGCGCTGTGACGTGACGGCGATCCCGCGGTTGGCTATGCGGCAGTGTAGTCTTCGTGCAGGCGCATCAATCGAGGCCCCGGGCTCCGGTGTCGCAGCCGTGGCGTCGACGAGCTACAGTGGCTGGCGCACGACGGGGCGAGGACTCCCGTGCTGATCTGACTCTGGGGTCGGCTTCGATTCGATGGGAGATCTCAGGAAGGTGGTGGCGCTCCTTGCTCGGCGGCACTCCGGCAAGATTCCCGGCGAAGCTCGATGCGATTGGCGGTGGTGTTCGGCCACAGCAGTGACAGAAGAGAGAAGAAAATGTAGAGAGAGAGAGTGATGTGAGAGAGTACTGTGCTGTCAGGAATTTGTCATGATTGTGCATAGCACTGCGTGTCAATTTATAATAAAATAATATTATGTGTGTGTGTGTGCAGAGATGGGAGTGGCAGGATGGTAATAAAATATAGATCTGGGTGTTTTCAATAATGGCAGTGCTGTAATTAAAGACAGATCTGAGGGCATAGAAAATAGTTGTAACTGATTTTCAAAATTCAAAATAATAATAACAGGTTTTTCACCATCAATAGGAACATGATTTTCGAAATTGTAATGTTCCCTCCAACAGTTTTCAAAACAGGTTTTTAAATTCAAAATAAATTTCGGTTCCAAAACAATTTAAATTCAAAATAATGACAGATTTCAATCAATTCCTAACAGATTTTCAAATTCTAATTAATTTAATTATCATCAACTAATTACATAATTAGTTAATACTTATGCAATTAATAAAATCAATTCTTCTTTAATACATACTAATAATAATTCCAAAAAAATGGTCAATAATATTATTCGTCTCTCAAATAATATTATTAAGAAATCAAATAGAATATTTTATATAAATATTCATTTAGCTACAAAACTTTACTTATAATAAAATTTGTTTTTATTAACGCAAAACAATTACGTGATGCACTCTATTGGAAAACTTCCAACATAAATCAAACCATTAGAACTATAACAATAGTATTTAAAAATATTTTCAAATTGAGAAAATTATTAGCACTCAGAATTCGTCTAATCAACTCTTCGATCAAAAATAGATTTTTATAAAATAATATGAAATCCAAAGAAAAATTTAGAAAATTTCCAAAATTTACCGAATATAATTTTGGGAGTTACAAGGGAAGACCAAGTCACAGACAAAGATAGGGGGAGTTCTCAGGATCTTGCGATTGTGGACCGCAAGGACGGTTGCTATCACTGTATCAAAATGGGTCATATCAAGAGGAACTGCATGAAGGTCAAAGCTGAGAAGACCAAAGGCAAAGACGATCAGGAGGATCTCACGGCATTTGGAGTTATCGTCGCAGCGACCGACACAGAGAAATCTTGTAGCATAAGGCATGACGGTGACTGGGTCACAGACACGGGGGCGTCATATCACGCCACTCCGCAGAGGAGGATCTTCACATCATACCGCGACGACAAGTTTGGACGTATGAAGATGGGCAACATGGGGACGGCTGTACTTGTAGGCATCGGTGATGTGCACTTGACGATGGAGTTTGGTGAGAAGCTCGTCCTTAGGGGTGTACGACATGTACCGAGTTTGTGCTACAACTTGGTTTCGGTAGGGAGGCTGGCATATGATGGCTGTCGCAGTCAGTTTAGGAGCAAAGATTAGATGCTTGCGAATGGTTCCCAACTGCTGGCTCAGGGAGATTTGTGTTGACATGTGCAGGCTCAAGCCGTTGAGCTGTACAGAAAGACCACAGACACCGGATGGAGGCTCGCGGGTGTTCGACAGGAGGTGGATCGTCGAAAACTTGCTGAGGTGGGGCTTCTAGATGCTTTGATGGATACAGAGGATTCGGTTCATCGAGACAAAGCGACGGATGGTGATAAGTCAAATATTAAGGGTAAGTTTGTCGATCCCATGCCAGCTGATCGGTCTCAAGGTGGGGGTTACTCTACGGATCCAGTTTTGGTGACAGATAGTTTGCCAAAGCTTCACGGTGTGAGCCCCTAATTTTTTTATTTCTTTAATAGACATTGTGAATGGATATTTGGAAATTAGGAATCATTATATTTGCATCCTTGTATTAAGGAGTTTCGAATTGATTTATTTAAAAAAAAATTATATATAAAAATTTAGAGTTGGTATCTCTTAAGAATTATTTCCATATTACTACTGCACTCTGTATTTGTTTATTTATTAACTAAATAACATTTCTCAACTTTATTTATTCATTTTTGAACTCCTACACATGAGTTATATTGAATGTTATTAATTAATCTATTTAAATTTTAACTTTTCCTTTAAGCTTTTTCGACCAAATTCATTCAGCCCATAATAATTCCTATCCATCCTTATTTTCTCCACCTATCTCAACACTCAGCAAGGCCCAACCACCAATAGTCTAGGGTTGTACGCAACTATATAAACATAAACCCAAAAGAGAACTCTTGGAAGAGCAACAACAGCCGCCAACACATTCTTCCTTCCTACCTCCAAGTTCTTCTCTCCATCTACGCGCACCCCACGACCAACGTCCACACCCGACCACACCTGCCGCGGACTGTCAAACTCCGACGTCATCACCACCCCGTGCTTAGCAGGCTACACCGGACGACAACGTTGTGCCTCCATCTACGCTGCAAGCCTTCGAGTATCCGCCACCACCTCGGACGTTGGCAGCCCACCTTTGTCGTTGACGTCGTCGTACCAACATCGAAAGGATCCCAGCGGTCATCGTTATTGGCTTAGTGACCAGACGACGCGAGCGGGAACCTCACTGGTGGACCAGTTGGAATTCAACGACACTACGACCGTGTCGAACAATCGGGACGTCTACAGGCAACTCTACTTAACTAGTCTTCGTGCCATGAAAGCGTCGAACTTACTCATCACAGCACGATAAATACCTTAATACTCTGTAAGTTTTCCTCTTTCTCCATTTTAATAATGTGGGAGTAGTTGTCGCATGCATAATGTGGGAGTAGTTGCCGCATGCTTTATATATGTATACAGAATGATATGCTTAAATGCATGAACACCCACATTCACGTGAGAATGGGTCTACAAAGGAGAAAGAAGCACAGTGGTATGCTTGCTTTGTGAGAACATTAATTTAATGGTATAGTTGGAAGCCTTCAATTAATGGTTCATGGGAGTATGTGTTAAAAAGCAAAGGATTAAGACTTGCTTCAAACAAAGCAAGGCTTGGAAACCTATGTAATAGTTTTTTCCTTTCTTTTCTTCTTTCTTTTCAAATAATTATTATACATATAATATATTGAAATTAAGAAATAGATTATTTAATGTGAGTATTTGATAGACCAGTAGGAAGTATTTTTTTTTTTTTTTGAGCACAAACAGAAAGACTATTCATTCAGTAAAAGCAGAGGTACAACTAGATCTGTCGCGGACAAGCAGATCATGTATACAAGTAGGAATGTTATCATGAACTTGTAAGAAGTTCATAGAGTTGTTAAGCAAAGAAAAAGAAGCTAAATGATGAGCACAAACATTAGCGCTCCTATGGATATAAGAGAAGAATACATCCTTGTTAATGCAGATGAAATTTCTGGCATTTGCAATAATGTGACGAGCAAGCCAAACAGATGGTTCCACATGATGATTAATTGAGTCGATGATGACTTTGCAATCTCCTTCCACGCTTACATGCTTCAGTTGTCTTCTCTCTATGAGAACCAGAGCTAGGTGGATACCAAGACCTTCTGCCTCTGTTGGTGATCCTCCATCTTGACGTTTTGATAGTGCAGTAATAAATGAACCTTCAGAATCTCTCAAAATAGCCGACGCAGCCATCTTACCATCCAAGTAAGCCCCATCAAAATTTATTTTCCACATCTCTGGTTCAGGAGGTCTCCAAGTTGTATTAAAAGGCAATCTGAGAGAGATTGGAGGAGTAGGGGATGTGCTTAAACCCATTGCAGCTTCATATTTTCCCTGAAGAATTCTTGCTTCATAGATGATTTTCTGTGTAGAAATCCTCATGTTGTTGAAGATGTAGTTGTTTCTGGACTTCCAAATAGACCACATTTGATATAAACAGCATGATATGATGTCTTTGTCACCATCTTTCAGCAGAGAAGTTAGTAGAGACGACACAGTAGAATCGGGATAGATTAAACGAGAAATGGCAGGATTGCTTCGCCAGGAATGACCTGAAAAAATGCAATGTAGAATAAGGTGGTCAGTAGTTTCTTCGCATACCTGACAAATGGGACATGTTGATGCAACTTCGTTGATTCTTCGATGAATATTTGATTTTATGGGTAAAGAATTTGTCAGCACTCGCCAGGCGAATAGAAGAACACGAGGATAGATATGAGAGAGTTTCCAAAATTTCTTCCAATCTTGAAATAAAGCAACACCAGATGTGGGGATATCTTTGTGAATATATTCATGAATTGCTCTGTAGCCCGATTTAGTTGTATATTCACCATTCACTGTGTACTTCCATATGAACTTGTCAGTTGTACAATTCCTTGATAGAGGGATACTAAGAATAGCCATGGCTTCATGTGGGGGAAAGAGGATATGGATTATGTGTTCCTTCCAGGTATAAGACTCATGATTAATGAGATTACCAACAATTCTGAAGACTGCATTGTCCTGATGGTAACCACACACTCTGTTATTTGGTAGATTTGGCACCCAAGGATCAAACCAGATACTAATATTTGCACTATTCCCAACCGACCAAATGACATGTCCATGAAGAAATTCTCTACTTCTCAGGATACTAGTCCATATACATGATGATGAAGGAGAAGGAGTAACAGTCCAGAAGTTAGAAGAAGAAAGGTATTTGCTACGAAGAAGGGATGCCCAGGATGAAGAGGGAACAGTAATAAACCTCCAGGCTAATTTCAGTATTAAAGATAAATTAGTGATGTAAGGATCACGAATGCCCAACCCTCCTTGAAACTTTGGTTTAGTGAAAGAAGACCAAGAGGTGAAGTGAATCTCCCGGTTAGTATTATCAGTACCCCACCAAAAATCACGTTGATGTTTAGATAATGTGTTAGTAACAGCTTTCGGGATAGAATAAGAGGAGAAGTGATATGTGGGAATGGAGGAAAGAGTGGATTTAATAAGTGTGGTACAAGCAGCATGGGAAAGACAACCGCGCTTCCAACCAGTAAGTTTTTGAATACTTTTGTTGAGAAGATCAGCATATGTTCTTGTACGGGACTTGGGTTGAAGGATTTTGTGGCCTAGATAGCTATCCCAAGGATCCATAGGCTTAACACCAAATAGATTAATGAAAAGATTGCGCATATATGGATCGATTTTTTTAGATAGAAACAAGGATGACTTGTCAAAATTTATGCGTAGCCCCGACCAAATTTCAAAAGATTTGAGGAGAATTTTAGCTTGGGAAATATTATGGAGTGTACAAATACCAAATAGCATCAAATCATCTGCAAAAGCCAGATGAGAGAACAATGTGGGACAGTGATTCAATCTAATACTCTCATAAAGCATGTTTCTTTCCATGATAAGAATAAGCGTTGAAAAAATTTTCATGCTCATGATAAATAAATATGGTGATAAAGGACATCCCTGGCGGATACCACAGGATGGTTTGAAGCTATTGGTGGGTGCGCCATTAACAAGAACAGAAAATGATACTGAAGAAATGCACTCCATGATGATATCATGAGATTTTTCGACAATCCCAAATCCAGTCATAGCTTGACTTATAATACCCCATTGTAATCTATCATAGGCCTTAGACATATCAAGTTTAAGAGCAAAAGTTCCTTTGGTAGAACTTGATTTCGAAATAGAATGAAGAAGTTCATGTGCTAAGGTTACATTATCACCAATAAAACGTCCAGGAACAAAAGCGTTTTGAAGAGGGTTGATGAGAAGATTCAGGTGAGGTCGTAAACGATTTGCAATGATCTTAGTAATAATTTTGTATAAGACATTACATAGAGCAATAGGTCGAAACTCAGATGGAGATATAGGATTCTTGGTTTTGGGAATCAAAGCAATGAAGGTATGATTAAGATTCATAGGCATAATACCTGAAATGAAAAAAGTTTGAATCAAATGAATTACCTCATGGCCTATGATATCCCAATTTTTTTGATAGAATACAGCAGGAAAACCATCTGGCCCAGGGGATTTATATGGACTCATATTTTTTATGACATTGAGAATTTCTTCACTGGTAGGAACAGCATGCAGGCCTTCATTAACTGAAGCATCCAGACATTGAAGTTCATGAATAATATGGTCTGGAACAGGGTGATATGTTGTTGATAGAAACCGATCCTTGAAATGAGCTTCAAAAACCACTGAAATGTCTTTCTGAGAAGTTAGCATAGTACCATTATCATCTTTAATATTCTGGATTGTATTCCTCTATTTTCGGATCGTGGCAGAAAGATGGAAAAATTTTGAATTTTTATCTCCTTCACTAAGCCATGAAATAGTTGAACGTTGTTTCCAATATAGATCCTTTTGGAGTAACAATTTATTCAACCATATCTGAATAAATTTCTCTTCTTCATACAAATCATCATTAGGAGGAAGACCCTGAATAGAAAGAAGCCTCTCCTGGCATTGTTTGATATCCATATCAATGTTACGGAGTCTAGTTCTGCCCCACTTATGTAGTATAGGAAGTAAATCCCGTAATTTCTGAAGAAGCTCTTGACTTCGATTGTTCCTCCACATATCTTGAAGAACCTCAGGAAAATCTGGTTCATGATTCCATGCTGCCTCAAACCTAATGATAGGTTTGAATTTAACCAAGGAGACATTCATCTGAAGCAATATTGGATTGTGATCACTATTCAGGCAAGGAAGATGGAGGATCCCAGCTTTTGGATGTAAAGAAAACCATGTAGTATCCACCATAGCACGATCTAACCTCTCCGCTACATTGCATCTGGGAATTCGACGATTACTCCATGTGAATGCAGGGCCTGAGTAATGTAAATCCATTGCACCTACATTATGAAACCAATAGATGAAAGACTTATGATTTTGATAATTGAAAGAGCTACCCCCACGTTTCTCTGATGGATGAAGAATAGAGTTACAATCTCCAATACACAACCATGGAACAGTAATTGATCGAACCATTACTTCCAAATGATTCCAGAAATGAGCTCGATTTAACACCATCGGCGGTCCATATATGAAGAAGCAATGCCATAATTGAGTGCTATTTGCTAGGTGAACTGAAGCATGAATATAATTAGCTGATGATGAAATGACAGCAATATTGATATCCTCTTCCCAACAAAGTAGCAGACCACCCGACATTCCACAAGATGACAGAGCATAATTGTGATTGAAACCAAGTTTGGTAGCTATTAAAGAAGCTACATTTGACGAACATCTAGTTTCCGATAAGAAAATGATTTTAGGTTTAGATGCCCGGAGAAATGAATTAATTGTACGAATTGTCGGGTCATTTCTCAAATCCCGACAATTCCAGGAAAGGATCATGGACTTTGAGGCTGTTGGAGGCCAGCCGCGCCTTCAGTATCAGTATCTTCAACCATCAGTCTCTTATGAGGTCGGAGAAGACTAGAAACAATATTTACTTCACTGAGATTATCCCTCATTCTCTTTGTTTTATTTCTGGGTATGGGCAAGGTAAGCATAGGAGTAGGATGAATTGTCAAAGAATTTGGAGTACTCCCAAAGTCAACCAGAGGCTGCTGAATTGTTGAAGAGAATGATGACAGTAGAGATGTAAAAGGTAGGGAGAAGTTTGATGATGGAATTGGTAATTTGACTCTGTTTTGATCAGAATATTTGTTGGTTGGATGATGATGTTCTGAAATGGAGGGAAGTTGAGTATCAGGAGATGATTTGAATTCAAAAGTAGAATGAGACATAGTATTTGAAATATCTGATAGCACAGTAGAAATAGGAGGAGTTGGGAGAAAATGAGGAGATGATGTAGTTAGGATATTAGCAGGTTTGATGGTAAGGTTTGTGGTAGTTATCGAATCGGGATTGGGTTTTAGAGAAATTGGAATTTGGGTGAAAGAGTCATTGTTGATGTGGTTTGCAGAGGTAGTAGTGATTGGTGATGAATGTGAATATGTTGTGACACAAGAAGGATTGCTGATACCAGGTGGATAATTGATTAAAGGGTATGAATATGTATCAGATGACATGATAGTAGTTGGAGATATGGAGGATGTGGATGTATCAGAAGATAGGGTGGAAGTTGGTGGTGTGGAACCAGTAGGAAGTATATTAGAAGTTGTATAAAAGATTGTTACTGTTAGCTACTTTAGTGGAGATAGATTAGAATTTTGTGAATAACCCCTTTTCTTTTCTTTACAATTAAACACACAAGTAAAATGCAATAGTATGTAAATAAGAGGTGCATTAGTATAAAATGAGCCCACCATGCATGCACGTAAGCAAAGGTGGAAATGTACTCTAATCCACCAAAAGTTGTTTTACACTTTACATATATCCCCTTGTTGTTTCCTGAAAATGGGGTATTTTTGAAAATTTATTATTTTTATTACTTATTAATGGTGATTTAGTCATGATATGATTTTTGGTGATTTTTAGTGTAATTAAAACTATTTTCTAAGTCATGACTTATGACTTTGTGATTTACTAATGAAACCCTAATGTAACCTTAGAGTTACTTGTCCTAGAGACTAACCATGATCATGTGAGCCTAGTCATAAGTTTAGAACATCAAAAATTGTGGTTTTAGCCTAAGGGGTATTTTGGTAAATTTCTAGGAATTAAGTAGGATTAGGGAGATTTTACTATTCATGGACTTTTGATTAGAGACTTGATAATCCCTAACCTAGTTTACCCTAACCTAGAGATTAGTCACTAACCTAGGAGGCTAATGTTAGATGTTAACCTATGTGTAAATATCTAGGTTTGATAATATCTAGATATTTTACTTTTAGATATTTTAGAAACCTAAAATATCTATCCCCTTAGTCAAATACTTAGGAGCTAAGTTTTGCTAGGTGGATAAACCCTAAATATCTATCCCCTACCCCCCATGACCAGCCAACCCTACCCCCTTCCATATAAACACACCCCCCCCCCCACATTTATTCATGATCATTTTACATGAAATCAAAAACCAAGAAAAACCTAGAAAACCTTCCACTCTTTTGACCATAACTTTCTCATTACACAAGCTTTGAACCTCTAGTTTTCTCCATTAGGTCACCTACAATCTAAGGGAGCCTAGGGAAGTATGCTACTCAGATTTTAGCAAGGAAGGACAAGTTGGGCTTTGAGGCTAATCACCCTTCATTTTATGATTTTCAAGACATTTCACACATTGAGGTATTATGGCTAAACCTATTTAGATTATTGATTTTTCTTCATTATTGCATGCATATAGTTATAATATAGTTGTGGGTAGGGTTTGGTAAAATTTTAGGGTTGTTTGGTGTCGTATCGGACACGTATCCTACATGTAAAACCCTAATTTTGCTTACTGTTTTTGTTCACTGTCATAGTATATTAACTCACTGTTTTCCAAATCTTTTTGAACCAAAACCTAGCCTAGCTAACCCTAACCCTAACCCTGTGTCACTGAGCACGTATTGGTTTGTGTCGTGTCCAAAATTGGACACAACAGCTCTCAGTTTGCACTGTTTAGACACTGCACAGTGCACATGAAATGTGCCCTGCTACCACAGTGTCCAACCATACTCTACACGCCACTTGGACACGTCAAACTTGACACACGACACGGGGCAATGACTGACAGGTCATCCCCAAAGTTTGGGATGACCTCGTGTCGTGTCGGACACGAAATCGACTCATGAAGGGTCGTTCTATACACAGTGTACACACACAGACACTCGACTTTGAGCGTGTCGTGTCCACTGTACACGACACATGGACACTTCGTAGTGTCATGGACACGAAGCCTATCCATAGGCGAACACATTGGACACAACCACGTGGTGTCACGTGTCCCGTGTCGCGAACACGAGACACGCGAAAACACTGACACGCAGTCTGAACACGTATTTTAGGGCTTCTGATACGTGTGTCGTGTCCCCTCTACACGACACGTGGACACATATCAGGCCCATGGACACGAAGCCCAACCCTAGGCGCACCTCTGGGCACGAGCACGAGGCCTGTGTCGCCTTGTGTCGTGTCCTAGAACGATTTGAAATCGTGTGTGATACGCACTGTATCAGTGTGTGTCTAATTTACCCGTACGACTTTAAACCCGCGTGGACAGGCCGTGTCGTGTCGTGACACCGTGTCAGGCTACTAGGGACCTAGTCTAACCTAGGGGCTACAGTTACCAACCAACATTGGGCCATTTTAGTTTGATTTAGGTGGTGTTTGGTTTAACCTAAGATCTAGGTTTACTGTCCAATATTCCAGTTTTGGGATTTATTCCCAGTTTTCTAAAATGAATTTTGATTGTATTTTAATGATGATTTTTGCATATAATGCTATGTTATTATTAGGTTAACATGTTGTATAAATGTTAGTGTGTGTGTGGGTGAAATTTGGGAAGAAATGGATGTGTATTCATGTGTTTTCACACATGTGCAAGGAGGGGCCTGTTTAGTGTTTTGTGTGTGTGTGTGTGTGTTGAGGGCTGGACTTTGATTCCAGGAACTGGAACCACTCCCCTCCCTATCCTGTGTACTCTCTTCCCCTCTCTCTTAGTGTCCATCTCTCTCTCATCCCCTCTCTCTCTCTAAGATTCCCTCTCTCTACACTCTCATTACTTCTCTCTTTATATATATATTGTATATAATATATATTAGGTATATTATACATATACATTATGTATGTATATATGGTTATATATATATATGTGGGGTATATGGGTATTTATATATAGTGGCTATATATATAGGTTTTACATTATATAGTGTATGTATATATATATCTATATAGGTAAACCTAGAACTAGTTGACCTAAGCTACTAGCCTATGGGCTATAGCTATTAGCCTATGGCCATTAGGGCTAACCCTAATTGACCAAATACCCATGACTTAACTAGTTTACCCCTTGTTTGACCAAGTGTTGACCAAGGTCAACCTTAGGTCAAACTTGACCTAATCAACCTAGTTTGACTTGAAACTAACCTTAATGACTAAGGTTTGACTAAACCCTAACTAGATGATTAGGTTGACCATATGGATTATGAGGGTTATCCTATATAAATGAAGATATGTATGGGGTTAAGTAGAATACTTAGGAATTAAGTCTTGATTTGAGTTAGACTATGGTTTTAGCTTGATTATAAGGTTAAGGTTGTATTGTACTGTATATTTATATGTGGTATACCTTATATAGGAAGTTGGTTATACCTTAGCCTAGTATTACAGTATCTTAGGTATCCTAAGACAGGTTAGCCTATGTTTGGTTGTGAGTTAGCCTTATAGAGTTTGACTGGATGTTGACCATTAGTCAAGATTAACCTAATTACCAGACTGACTAGTCTTTGTTTGACCAATACCTTAGTTGGTCTAAGTTTGACTTAGACTTGACCCAGATTGATCATGTTGACTAGTATTTGACTAGTTTGATTAGAATGTTGACCAGGAGTTGACTTTAACCTAGATTTAACTAATCTTGACTTGTTTGACCTTGTTTGACTCTATTTGACTTAGTTTGATTCCCTGTGACCTAATATGACTTGATTTGACTTAGATTGACTGTAGAGTTGACCAAGTTTGACTTTGACCTAGATTGGCTTAGAATTCATATAGATTGCATTGTAGATTTCATTTACCTTCATATTAGACATATCATAACTGTATTACTCTATTTTTTGGACATTGTGACCCTGGTACAGACATCTGATATTACACTACTCTTTCCAGAGTGTCAGGCGAGTACATTCTCTGATAATTCTCTCATTTATTTGTCGATTACTGCATTTCAGTTCTAGTTAGTTCTATGTGATTCTCTGTATCAATACGTATGGATATTTCTTGATTCATGTATGCGACACATACCTTACTTACTGATCTCTATTACTGGAATCACTGGAATCATTCCGGAATCATTTCTGGAATCATCATGTATTGGCCGGACTCATCTCGATTTTTGTGTCTTGTACTGGATTCACTTGCTGGGCGGGGAAATATTGAGTAAGACATGTAGACATGCCCCAAATCTGGAATCTCCAAACTGGAATCTACTGGAAGCATAGCCATCTCTTGCCTGATCAGTGAGAGATGTGCCTGATACCTACAGCCGTTTACATGTCGACCTCGGTATTTTAAAACACACTGTTAGATCATAGTTGGACTCACCCTGGTTTTATTGATCACTGTTGGACTCATCCTGTACTGGAAATTATCTGGTATCAGATTATATGGACTGGACTCACACTGGGATTACTTTAGACTTATATCGTACTGTCTGGACTCGCACATGATATTCTAGTTCAGTTAGCTTTTATTACAGTCTTCATTGCCATGATTCTTCTCTTGTTTTAGTTACCTTTCTTTTCTTGTATCCTACTGCCTCTCTATGCCATCATTACCTGTATAAAACTGCCATGTTCATCAATAAAACTGTCTATATCTGCTTTATAGTTCTTTGTCATTTACTTGGGTTTTTCTTGATGAGTTGTGCTCGTTCCCGTCCTGATTGGACCTGTTGAAAATATTACAGATGATAATTCTGAGGACACATGCCCTGCTTACCATGGACCTGGCGAGGGATTAGCTACCTTTGGTCCCGACTCTCAGGAGTGATTCAGGAGATTAGCTAGTACACTACTTTAGCTTTCATGTTTTGACTTGTTGTATTAAAGTTAAGATATTGAGTCTGTATTAAGTTGGTTTGAGATATTGGTATATTATTTTAGTAGTTAGTTGTTGTTGTCTTTAATTCCTTAGGTATAACTTCTGTGTTATCTTTTCGTGCTTAGACTGTGTTTGAGTAAATCATACCCTTTACTTGCCCTCCATTCGGAGCTGATATCTGGACAAGTACTTTTTATATTTACTGCATGAGATTAGTTAGCAACCTAGAACAGCTTACTACCGTCGATACTGCGGCGTAGGCTGGACGTAACCACTTCTCGTGCCCCTATACAGGGTGCGGGTCGTGACACGTTTTTAGTGGTGGCCCACGCAGGTCGAGAGTCGCATTTGTGCGATTTCGTAGTAGCACGACGACTTAGTTGTACTGCTACGAGCCTGCGATAGAATATAGGAATTAAGGTATTAGGATGAGAGTATACCCAATCACTGTTAGGATTTCATGAGAGATTCCGGGACGACCCTTGAGAATCTTATTTTGAACTTCGATATTGAAAACCCTTTTCCTCTTGTTTTAATTCACCCTCACTCCTTGATGTTTAAGGGATCTTGGACTATTTAACCTTATTCATCATTACCTTCCTTATATTTTGACCTTTTTTACTGCTAATTTAGCCTTAGTTTTGCAAGCTTATATTTTATCGAGCTTGATCACGACATATTTTATTGGGGGCTAGTACCCACTAACATATTGTCTAATCAGGGCCGGTGCATGATGGTCTGATAAACCTATTGCACTTTGGTTCGCTTTCATATATTATTCTACATGGATGGAGCCACTTGCAGGTTCTGTTCTTTCAAATCCATTTCCATCTTGTTTTATTATATCTGTCTTGAAATCCAATTCCATATGCTCCCACCTATTTCTTATTTTTGATGAATTTGACCTGATAGTTCTTTTGATTTTATCTCTTACTTAGGAGTAGGAGTAGGAGTAGGAGTAGCTCTAATTGTTAATATAATCCTTTAGGAATGAATTGATGTATGTGCTATACCTTTGACTTAGAAGAGTAGCTCTAACCATAGAATGGTAAACCTCTTAACCCTATTGATTCATTGTTTTCTTACCTACCTAGTCTAATACCCATAGTCACAGACTATCCCATTTAACCTATCCTAGTACTACTATTGCATCACAACTTCTGGTTTAAATTTAGGTCATTGACCATTCCCACTCTAATTATGATCATCGTAGGCACATTACCAAGACTTTTAAATTAGGAGCACAAGACTAGTTGTTTTCTCAAAACCAATTTCACAGGCATGACCTAGACTTGACAACCTACACCCATGACCTTAGTATCCCACTAAGGCACACCATTTTATACTTCAATTGCTTAGTACGACTTTCCTGACACAAGACTTCATCCTAAATTACCCTATAGAGTTACTTTTGATTCCAATTTAAATTGAGGATACCCTTGACCTAAACCTGCCAGTCCAATTTATAGGACATGACCCAGTATAGGTCTACTACCCACATTTTACTTGTTGACCTTGTATGCTGCTAAGTAGTAACTCTGACTTTGATTGATGAGGGTTTGACCTAGAAGGGGTACGACTATCTTAATTTCGAGGACGAAATTTCTCTAAGGAGGGTAGACTTGTAAGACCCAGTTTTCTGAAAATGGGGTATTTTTGAAAATTTATTATTTTTATTACTTATTAATGGTGATTTAGTCATGATATGATTTTTGGTGATTTTTAGTGTAATTAAAACCATTTTCTAAGTCATGACTTATGACTTTGTGATTTACTAATGAAATCCTAGTGTAACCTTAGAGTTACTTGTCCTAGAGACTAACCATGATCATGTGAGCCTAGTCATAAGTTTAGAACATCAAAAATTGTGGTTTTAGCCTAAGGGGTATTTTGGTAAATTTCTAGGAATTAAGTAGGATTAGGGAGATTTTACTATTCATGGACTTTTGATTAGTGACTTGATAATCCCTAACCTAGTTTACCCTAACCTAGAGATTAGCCACTAACCTAGGAGGCTAATGTTAGATGTTAACCTATGTGTAAATATCTAGGTTTGATAATATCTAGATATTTTACTTTTAGATATTTTAGAAACCTAAAATATCTATCCCCTTAGTCAAATACTTAGGAGCTAAGTTTTGCTAGGTGGATAAACCCTAAATATCTACCCCCTACCCCCCATGACCAGCCAACCCTACCCCCTTCCATATAAACACACCCCCCCCCCCCCCCACACATTTATTCATGATCATTTTACATGAAATCAAAAACCAAGAAAAACCTAGAAAACCTTCCACTCTTTTGACCATAACTTTCTCATTACACAAGCTTTGAACCTCTAGTTTTCTCCATTAGGTCACCTACAATCTAAGGGAGCCTAGGGAAGTGTGCTACTCAGATTTTAGCAAGGAAGGACAAGTTGGGCTTTGAGGCTAATCACCCTTCATTTTGTGATTTTCAAGACATTTCACACATTGAGGTATTATGGCTAAACCTATTTAGATTATTGATTTTTCTTCATTATTGCATGCATATAGTTATAATATAGTTGTGGGTAGGGTTTGGTAAAATTTTAGGGTTGTTTGGTGTCGTATCGGACACGTATCCTACATGTAAAACCCTAATTTTGCTCACTATTTTTGTTCACTGTCATAGTATATTAACTCACTGTTTTCCAAATCTTTTTGAACCAAAGTCTAGCCTAGATAACCCTAACCCTAACCCTGTGTCACTGAGCACGTATTGGTTTGTGTCGTGTCCAAAATTGGACACAACAGCTCTCAGTTTGCACTGTTTAGATACTGCACAGTGCACATGAAATGTGCCCTGCTACCACAGTGTCCAACCATACTCTACACGCCACTTGGACACGTCAAACTTGACACACGACACGGGGCAATGACTGACAGGTCATCCCCAAAGTTTGGGATGACCTCGTGTCGTGTCGGACACGAAATCGACTCATGAAGGGTCGTTCTATACACAGTGTACACACACAGACACTCGACTTTGAGCGTGTCGTGTCCACTGTACACGACACGTGGACACTTCGTAGTATCATGGACACGAAGCCTATCCATAGGCGAACACATTGGACACAACCACGTGGTGTCACGTGTCCCGTGTCGCGAACACGAGACACGCGAAAACACTGACACGCAGTCTGAACACGTATTTTAGGGCTTCTGATACGTGTGTCGTGTCCCCTCTACACGACACGTGGACACATATCAGGCCCATGGACACGAAGCCCAACCCTAGGCGCACCTCTGGGCACGAGCACGAGGCCTGTGTCGCCTTGTGTCGTGTCCTAGAACGATTTGAAATCGTGTGTGATACGCACTGTATCAGTGTGTGTCTAATTTACCCGTGCGACTTTAAACCCGCGTGGACACGCCGTGTCGTGTCGTGACACCGTGTCAGGCTACTAGGGACCTAGTCTAACCTAGGGGCTACAGTTACCAACCAACATTGGGCCATTTTAGTTTGATTTAGGTGGTGTTTGGTTTAACCTAAGATCTAGGTTTACTGTCCAATATTCCAGTTTTGGGATTTATTCCCAGTTTTCTAAAATGAATTTTGATTGTATTTTAATGATGATTTTTGCATATAATGCTATGTTATTATTAGGTTAACATGTTGTATAAATGTTAGTGTGTGTGTGGGTGAAATTTGGGGAGAAATGGATGTGTATTCATGTGTTTTCACACATGTGCAAGGAGGGGCCTGTTTAGTGTTTTGTGTGTGTGTGTGTGTGTGTGTTGAGGGCTGGACTTTGATTCCAGGAACTGGAACCACTCCCCTCCCCTTCCTGTGTACTCTCTTCCCCTCTCTCTTAGTGTCCATCTCTCTCTCACCCCCTCTCTCTCTAAGATTCCCTCTCTCTACACTCTCATTACTTCTCTCTCTATATATATATTGTATATAATATATATTAGGTATATTATACATATACATTATGTATGTATATATGGTTATATATATATATATATATATATATATATATATATATATATATATATATATATATATATATATATATATATGGGGTATATGGGTATTTATATATAGTGGCTATATATATAGGTTTTACATTATATAGTGTATGTATATATATATCTATATAGGTAAACCTAGAACTAGTTGACCTAAGCTACTAGCCTATGGGCTATAGCTATTAGCCTATGGCCATTAGGGCTAACCCTAATTGACCAAATACCCATGACTTAACTAGTTTACCCCTTGTTTGACCAAGTGTTGACCAAGGTCAACCTTAGGTCAAACTTGACCTAATCAACCTAGTTTGACTTGAAACTAACCTTAATGACTAAGGTTTGACTAAACCCTAACTAGATGATTAGGTTGACCATATGGATTATGAGGGTTATCCTATGTAAATGAAGATATGTATGGGGTTAAGTAGAATACTTAGGAATTAAGTCTTGATTTGAGTTAGACTATGGTTTTAGCTTGATTATAAGGTTAAGGTTGTATTGTACTGTATATTTATATGTGGTATACCTTATATAGGAAGTTGGTTATACCTTAGCCTAGTATTATAGTATCTTAGGTATCCTAAGACAGGTTAGCCTATGTTTGGTTGTGAGTTAGCCTTATAGAGTTTGACTGGATGTTGACCATTAGTCAAGATTAACCTAATTACCTGACTGACTAGTCTTTGTTTGACCAATACCTTAGTTGGTCTAAGTTTGACTTAGACTTGACCCAGATTGATCATGTTGACTAGTATTTGACTAGTTTGATTAGAATGTTGACCAGGAGTTGACTTTAACCTAGATTTGACTAATCTTGACTTGTTTGACCTTGTTTGACTCTATTTGACTTAGTTTGATTCCCTGTGACCTAATATGACTTGATTTGACTTAGATTGACTGTAGAGTTGACCAAGTTTGACTTTGACCTAGATTGGCTTAGAATTCATATAGATTGTATTGTAGATTTCATTTACCTTCATATTAGACATATCATAACTGTATTACTCTATTTTTAGGACATTGTGACCCTGGTACAGACATCTGATATTACACTACTCTTTCCAGAGTGTCAGACGAGTACATTCTCTGATAATTCTCTCATTTATTTGTCGATTACTGTATTTCAGTTCTAGTTAGTTCTATGTGATTCTCTGTATCAACACGTATGGATATTTTTGGATTCATGTATACGACACATACCTTAGTTACTGATCTCTATTACTGGAATCACTGGAATCATTCCGGAATCATTTCTGGAATCATCATGTATTGGCCGGACTCATCTCGATTTTTGTGTCTTGTACTGGATTCACTTGCTGGGCAGAGAAATATTGAGTAAGACATGTAGACATACCCCAAATCTGGAATCTCCAAACTGGAATCTACTGGAAGCATAGACATCTCTTGCCTGATCAGTGAGAGATGTGCCTGATACCTACAGCCGTTTACATGTCGACCTCGGTATTTTAAAACACACTGTTAGATCATAGTTGGACTCACCCTGGTTTCATTGATCACTGTTGGACTCATCCTGTACTGGAAATTATCTGGTATCAGATTATATGGACTGGACTCACACTGGGATTACTTTAGACTTATATCGTACTGTCTAGACTCGCACATGATATTCTAGTTCAGTTAGCTTTTATTACAGTCTTCATTGCCATGATTTTTCTCTTGTTTTAGTTACCTTTCTTTTCGTGTATCCTACTGCCTCTTTATGCCATCATTACCTGTATAAAACTGCCATGTTCATCAATAAAACTGTCTATAACTGCTTTATAGTTCTTTGTCATTTACTTGGGTTTTTCTTGATGAGTTGTGCTCGTTCCCGTCCTGATTGGACCTGTTGAAAATATTACAGATGATAATCCTGAGGACACATGCCCTGCTTACCATGGACCTGGCGAGGGATTAGCTACCTTTGGTCCCGACTCTCAGGAGTGATTCAGAAGATTAGCTAGTACACTACTTTAGCTTTCATGTTTTGACTTGTTGTATTAAAGTTAAGATATTGAGTCTGTATTAAGTTGGTTTGAGATATTGGTATATTATTTTAGTAGTTAGTTGTTGTTGTCTTTAATTCCTTAGGTATAACTTCTGTGTTATCTTTTCGTGCTTAGACTGTGTTTGAGTAGATCATACCCTTTACTTGCCCTCCATTCGGAGCTGATATCTGGACAAGTACTTTTTATATTCACTGCATGAGATTAGTTAGCAACCTAGAATAGCTTACTACCGCCGACACTGCGGCGTAGGCTGGACATAACCACTTCTCGTGCCCCTATACAGGGTGCGGGTCGTGACATATAGGTCCTGGAAGTATTGCCTTGTCCTGAGTCACACTCACTTGACCTGTCTTGACCCGTTAGTTGCACTTGACTTCATTCGACTTGACTGGACACATGTATAGTTCCTTGTGACATAGAGGACATTTACTAGGCATGCGGGCTATATGATAGTTTCTGTTGGCCGGTAGTTCGGATGAGCTTCGGTTGTATTGATTATTCTGTTGGCCGTTAGTTTCGTGCTACGGTTGTGATACTCTGTTGGTCGTTAATCTCGGATGAGATGCGATTGTATTTCTGTTGGCTGTTAGTTTCGGATGAGCTACGGTTGTCATGGTACCCCTGTCTGTTAGCCCAAGTGTCGAACATTGTCTTTGATGTTGCATTGTCAGGTATTTCGTGTAGAAGTACAGTGTTCTATTTTTGTCATTTTCTTTATGCATGTTATACTGTAGCGTGGCATGTTCTTCCTGTATCTTGCTAGTCCCCTGAGGACCTGATGATCTCTTCAGTTTAGTCGAGTTTTGAGCCAGGAGCAGACGAGCAGATTTGAGCTAGCATAGACCACGGTAGCACTACAGACGAGGGTACTTTGATGATTAGCAGTTTTGATTCAGTTATTTCCATTTCATGTTCTATTTTATCTGTCTATTGGAAGTGGATTTGTGTCCACCGGATGAGACTTGGATTCGCGATGAGCTTGATACTTCATTTTATTTATTATCATTCTATTTTTAGTCTCAATTGAGTTGATTGTGTCATATTTCTGTGGATGAGATCTAGACTGCCTTGTTAGATTCTGTGACTTGTTTACGTACTAGACAGCGTTCTACCGTCGACACTGCGGCGTAGGCTGGACTTGGACACGTCTCGTATCCGAAAAGCGGGTGCGGGTCGTGACAAGTTTTTTGGTGGCCCATGCAGGTCTACGTTAATCACTTCGGTTACATTACTGTGCCGTCGTGAGCCTGCACATAGGATTAGAAACTTAGGATCTCATCCACGTGTCTTGACTCACTATTGACCTCTATTTTTCATTGAACCTTAACTTGTATCCTGCTTGAGATCTTCATACCGTCTAATGTTTTACTTTGATGCAGTAAATGGATTCTCAAGACAGGAACGACGCTTCCCTGAACACCCCACCGGCTACAGGGGGATTCTCCACTTACATAACCCCGTCAACGTAGGAAGGCCAGCTTACTCATCAGGACGACCCGGCTCAACCGCAATACCCGAGATTCCGCAGAGACGACATCCTACCACCAGCACAAGTTCCGCATCCAGCACCTACCATGCACCCTGCACCGGCGATGTATCCAGCTCATATGATGCATCCAGTACCAGCGATGTATCAAGCACCTGCCATGTACCCAACACATGTTCTGCCTCCGCCACCTCTGCTGGACAATGTCGCTCTCCTTGGAATCTTCCAGCAGCTCATCACTTCACAGACGCGACAGGCCGACGCTTTTCGTGATACCTTGAAAGAGGCTCTCCAGACTAGAGACGCTCCACGACCGTGCCCTGAAACTTCCAAGGATTTTATGGACCTTAGGCCCAGAGAATTCAAAGGAACAGAAGAGATTCTCTACGCGGATGAGTGGTTAGAGAACGTAGACCGCAACCTTCGGAGGGCTCGAGTTCCTGAAGACCTGAAGGTCGAGAATGCTAGCATTCAACTTTACGACATCGCCCGCATATGGTATGGAGATGAGCCCTGATTTATTACACCAGATGTGACTTGGGAAGAGTTCAAGGAGCTGTTCAAGAAAAATGTCTACCCCAACGCGGCCAAAGAGGAGTTGGAGAGCGAGTTGGAGAGCCTAGAGCAGGGCAACCTCTCCATCGACGAGTACACCGCAGAGTTTTCCCGCCTCAGCCGCTTCGCAGATGCCTCGACTCCGGAAGCCAAAGCGAAGAAGTTCAGAAAAGGGCTATCGCACGATATTCGTATTGCCATCGCCACCAGTCTAGCCACGACCTACGAAGGGATCTTGAAGGTCGCACAGGCGGTAGAGAAAGAGTTGAATCGCAAGCAAAAGAGAGACCGAGACGCATTTGGAGGAGGCATCAGCCAATCGGGATCAGCGAAGCGTCACAATGTTCCAGGAAGGGCCCCAGCACATCAGCATCACCAGCAGCCTCAGCCAGCTACAGTAGCAGCTCGAGCACCACAAGGAGGACCAGAGAGACACCCCATCCAACAACAACAGAGAGCAGCTTCATACCATCATCAAAAGAGTATTACTTGTCACTTTTGTGGCAAGGCAGGTCATATTGTTAAAGATTACTACCTCAAGTTTGGAAGATGTTTAGTTTGTGGATCCAACCAGCACAAGGTTCGAGATTGCCCAGAAAGACGTGCCGCTATGCACTGATTAGCAATAATGCAGGTGAGAAGGTAAATTATTATAAGTAGTTATGGATGGATATGATGATAAAAATTGTTAGTGATGCTTGTTAGATACCTATCTAAAATATGGTAGCTATATATTTGGATTGTCTAGAAAATCGTTACGACGAAGGAAGCGTACGAAAGAATAGAGAGATTGGCCCCCTTCCAGCCAGATGGTTTGCCATGACAACTAATTATTAACGGCAACATGATTGGTGGCTGGTAATATAGGAAAAGAATTTTATATAGGGACCCGAACCACATATACATGCTGCTAAGTTTCCTTTCAAAAGGAAATGAAATTTTTTTACTTGTTATAATTACAAAGTAGTTAAAATTCAAATAGATAGGGACCATGCGTGTTTATCTGTATATATAAATATAGAATTCCAAATATGTGGAACTAACTATAGTAAAAAAATCTATATTTTCTATAATAATAAGTGTAAATATTAATATTGTGGTTATATATATATTTTAGGCTTGTTGGACAAGATTTGGTTTTATCATAGTTAGTTACAATAGTTTCTATTCCTAATATTATATTAGCAAGCACTTGTTAGTTTCATGCCCTAGTCTAGATGGTAATACCATGTTGTGTGTACTATGATTGTTCTCGGCAGTAGACGTGATGTGCAAGGACCGATAGTTTGGAGCCTTTTTGATGCACTAACCGCTTAGGGGTTTCTTAAGCGTATGAGCCTCCAGAGGATCGGCCTATCGATAACCATGTTATCATCCATTCATCTTTGCCTAACTTTTCCATGTTGTATAATACCATGCTCTCTTTGTTTTTCTAGCTTGCATCATGTGCGAGCAAATATCCTCGTCTTCTTTTCCAATTAGTGTACTTTCAATCACATTATTATTTCGTTGAGCGTTAGCTAATATGTTAATACGGTCGTGCCATTTCTTCAGAACCTACCGTTCAAATCCTACCTGATTTTGTTAATTCGTCCGACTTTTAATTTCGAGGACGAAATTCATCTAAGGTGGGTAGGATGTGAGCCCCTGATTTTTTTATTTCTTTAATAGACATTGTGAATGGATATTTGGAAATTAGGAATCATTATATTTGCATCCTTGTATTAAGGAGTTTCGAATTGATTTATTTAAAAAAAAATTATATATAAAAATTTAGAGTTGGTATCTCTTAAGAATTATTTCCATATTACTACTGCACTCTGTATTTGTTTATTTATTAACTAAATAACATTTCTCAACTTTATTTATTCATTTTTGAACTCCTACACATGAGTTATATTGAATGTTATTAATTAATCTATTTAAATTTTAACTTTTCCTTTAAGCTTTTTCGACCAAATTCATTCAGCCCATAATAATTCCTACCCATCCTTATTTTCTCCACCTATCTCAACACTCAGCAAGGCCCAACCACCAATAGTCTAGGGTTGTACGCAACTATATAAACATAAACCCAAAAGAGAACTCTTGGAAGAGCAACAACAGCCGCCAACACATTCTTCCTTCCTACCTCCAAGTTCTTCTCTCCATCTACGCGCACCCCACGACCAACGTCCACACCCGACCACACCTGCCGCGGACTGTCAAACTCCGACGTCATCACCACCTCGTGCTTAGCAGGCTACACCGGACGACAACGTTGTGCCTCCATCTACGCTGCAAGCCTTCGAGTATCCGCCACCACCTCGGACGTTGGCAGCCCACCTTTGTCGTTGACGTCGTCGTACCAACATCGAAAGGATCCCAGCGGTCATCGTTATTGGCTTAGTGACCAGACGACGCGAGCGGGAACCTCACTGGTGGACCAGTTGGAATTCAACGACACTACGACCGTGTCGAACAATCGGGACGTCTACAGGCAACTCTACTTAACTAGTCTTCGTGCCATGAAAGCGTCGAACTTACTCATCACAGCACGATAAATACCTTAATACTCTGTAAGTTTTCCTCTTTCTCCATTTTAATAATGTGGGAGTAGTTGTCGCATGCATAATGTGGGAGTAGTTGCCGCATGCTTTATATATGTATACAGAATGATATGCTTAAATGCATGAACACCCACATTCACGTGAGAATGGGTCTACAAAGGAGAAAGAAGCACAGTGGTATGCTTGCTTTGTGAGAACATTAATTTAATGGTATAGTTGGAAGCCTTCAATTAATGGTTCATGGGAGTATGTGTTAAAAAGCAAAGGATTAAGACTTGCTTCAAACAAAGCAAGGCTTGGAAACCTATGTAATAGTTTTTTCCTTTCTTTTCTTCTTTCTTTTCAAATAATTATTATACATATAATATATTGAAATTAAGAAATAGATTATTTAATGTGAGTATTTGATAGACCAGTAGGAAGTATTTTTTTTTTTTTTGAGCACAAACAGAAAGACTATTCATTCAGTAAAAGCAGAGGTACAACTAGATCTGTCGCGGACAAGCAGATCATGTATACAAGTAGGAATGTTATCATGAACTTGTAAGAAGTTCATAGAGTTGTTGAGCAAAGAAAAAGAAGCTAAATGATGACCACAAACATTAGCGCTCCTATGGATATAAGAGAAGAATACATCCTTGTTAATGCAGATGAAATTTCAGGCATTTGCAATAATGTGACGAGCAAGCCAAACAGATGGTTCCACATGATGATTAATTGAGTCGATGATGACTTTGCAATCTCCTTCCACGCTTACATGCTTCAGTTGTCTTCTCTCTATGAGAACCAGAGCTAGGTGGATACCAAGACCTTCTGCCTCTGTTGGTGATCCTCCATCTTGACGTTTTGATAGTGCAGTAATAAATGAACCTTCAGAATCTCTCAAAATAGCCGACGCAGCCATCTTACCATCCAAGTAAGCCCCATCAAAATTTATTTTCCACATCTCTGGTTCAGGAGGTCTCCAAGTTGTATTAAAAGGCAATCTGAGAGAGATTGGAGGAGTAGGGGATGTGCTTAAACCCATTGCAGCTTCATATTTTCCCTGAAGAATTCTTGCTTCATAGATGATTTTCTGTGTAGAAATCCTCATGTTGTTGAAGATGTAGTTGTTTTTGGACTTCCAAATAGACCACATTTGATATAAACAGCATGATATGATGTCTTTGTCACCATCTTTCAGCAGAGAAGTTAGTAGAGACGACACAGTAGAATCGGGATAGATTAAACGAGAAATGGCAGGATTGCTTCGCCAGGAATGACCTGAAAAAATGCAATGTAGAATAAGGTGGTCAGTAGTTTCTTCGCATACCTGACAAATGGGACATGTTGATGCAACTTCGTTGATTCTTCGATGAATATTTGATTTTGTGGGTAAAGAATTTGTCAGCACTCGCCAGGCGAATAGAAGAACACGAGGATAGATATGAGAGAGTTTCCAAAATTTCTTCCAATCTTGAAATAAAGCAACACCAGATGTGGGGATATCTTTGTGAATATATTCATGAATTGCTCTGTAGCCCGATTTAGTTGTATATTCACCATTCACTGTGTACTTCCATATGAACTTGTCAGTTGTACAATTCCTTGATAGAGGGATACTAAGAATAGCCATGGCTTCATGTGGGGGAAAGAGGATATGGATTATGTGTTCCTTCCAGGTATAAGACTCATGATTAATGAGATCACCAACAATTCTGAAGACTGCATTGTCCTGATGGTAACCACACACTCTGTTATTTGGTAGATTTGGCACCCAAGGATCAAACCAGATACTAATATTTGCACCATTCCCAACCGACCAAATGACATGTCCATGAAGAAATTCTCTACTTCTCAGGATACTAGTCCATATACATGATGATGAAGGAGAAGGAGTAACAGTCCAGAAGTTAGAAGAAGAAAGGTATTTGCTACGAAGAAGGGATGCCCAGGATGAAGAGGGAACAGTAATAAACCTCCAGGCTAATTTCAGTATTAAAGATAAATTAGTGATGTAAGGATCACGAATGCCCAACCCTCCTTGAAACTTTGGTTTAGTGAAAGAAGACCAAGAGGTGAAGTGAATCTCCCGGTTAGTATTATCAGTACCCCACCAAAAATCACGTTGATGTTTAGATAATGTGTTAGTAACAGCTTTCGGGATAGAATAAGAGGAGAAGTGATATGTGGGAATGGAGGAAAGAGTGGATTTAATAAGTGTGGTACAAGCAGCATGGGAAAGACAACCGCGCTTCCAACCAGTAAGTTTTTGAATACTTTTGTTGAGAAGATCAGCATATGTTCTTGTACGGGACTTGGGTTGAAGGATTTTGTGGCCTAGATAGCTATCCCAAGGATCCATAGGCTTAACACCAAATAGATTAATGAAAAGATTGCGCATATATGGATCGATTTTTTTAGATAGAAACAAGGATGACTTGTCAAAATTTATGCGTAGCCCCGACCAAATTTCAAAAGATTTGAGGAGAATTTTAGCTTGGGAAATATTATGGAGTGTACAAATACCAAATAGCATCAAATCATCTGCAAAAGCCAGATGAGAGAACAATGTGGGACAGTGATTCAATCTAATACTCTCATAAAGCATGTTTCTTTCCATGATAAGAATAAGCGTTGAAAAAATTTCCATGCTCATGATAAATAAATATGGTGATAAAGGACATCCCTGGCGGATACCACAGGATGGTTTGAAGCTATTGGTGGGTGCGCCATTAACAAGAACAGAAAATGATACTGAAGAAATGCACTCCATGATGATATCATGAGATTTTTCGACAATCCCAAATCCAGTCATAGCTTGACTTATAATACCCCATTGTAATCTATCATAGGCCTTAGACATATCAAGTTTAAGAGCAAAAGTTCCTTTGGTAGAACTTGATTTCGAAATAGAATGAAGAAGTTCATGTGCTAAGGTTACATTATCACCAATAAAACGTCCAGGAACAAAAGCGTTTTGAAGAGGGTTGATGAGAAGATTCAGGTGAGGTCGTAAACGATTTGCAATGATCTTAGTAATAATTTTGTATAAGACATTACATAGAGCAATAGGTCGAAACTCAGATGGAGATATAGGATTCTTGGTTTTGGGAATCAAAGCAATGAAGGTATGATTAAGATTCATAGGCATAATACCTGAAATGAAAAAAGTTTGAATCAAATGAATTACCTCATGGCCTATGATATCCCAATTTTTTTGATAGAATGCAGCAGGAAAACCATCTGGCCCAGGGGATTTATATGGACTCATATTTTTTATGACATTGAGAATTTCTTCACTGGTAGGAACAGCATGCAGGCCTTCATTAACTGAAGCATCCAGACATTGAAGTTCATGAATAATATGGTCTGGAACAGGGTGATATGTTGTTGATAGAAACCGATCCTTGAAATGAGCTTCAAAAACCACTGAAATGTCTTTCTGAGAAGTTAGCATAGTACCATTATCATCTTTAATATTCTGGATTGTATTCCTCTATTTTCGGATCGTGGCAGAAAGATGGAAAATTTTTGAATTTTTATCTCCTTCACTAAGCCATGAAATAGTTGAACGTTGTTTCCAATATAGATCCTTTTGGAGTAACAATTTATTCAACCATATCTGAATAAATTTCTCTTCTTCATACAAATCATCATTAGGAGGAAGACCCTGAATAGAAAGAAGCCTCTCCTGGCATTGTTTGATATCCATATCAATGTTACGGAGTCTAGTTCTGCCCCACTTATGTAGTATAGGAAGTAAATCCCGTAATTTCTGAAGAAGCTCTTGACTTCGATTGTTCCTCCACATATCTTGAAGAACCTCAGGAAAATCTGGTTCATGATTCCATGCTGCCTCAAACCTAATGATAGGTTTGAATTTAACCAAGGAGACATTCATCTGAAGCAATATTGGATTGTGATCACTATTCAGGCAGGGAAGATGGAGGATCCCAGCTTTTGGATGTAAAGAAAACCATGTAGTATCCACCATAGCACGATCTAACCTCTCCGCTACATTGCATCTGGGAATTCGACGATTACTCCATGTGAATGCAGGGCCTGAGTAATGTAAATCCATTGCACCTACATTATGAAACCAATAGATGAAAGACTTATGATTTTGATAATTGAAAGAGCTACCCCCACGTTTCTCTGATGGATGAAGAATAGAGTTACAATCTCCAATACACAACCATGGAACAGTAATTGATCGAACCATTAAAATGATTCCAGAAATGAGCTCGATTTAACACCATCGGCGGTCCATATATGAAGAAGCAATGCCATAATTGAGTGCTATTTGCTAGGTGAACTGAAGCATGAATATAATTAGCTGATGATGAAATGACAGCAATATTGATATCCTCTTCCCAACAAAGTAGCAGACCACCCGACATTCCACAAGATGACAGAGCATAATTGTGATTGAAACCAAGTTTGGTAGCTATTAAAGAAGCTACATTTGACGAACATCTAGTTTCCGATAAGAAAATGATTTTAGGTTTAGATGCCCGGAGAAATGAATTAATTGTACGAATTGTCGGGTCATTTCTCAAATCCCGACAATTCCAGGAAAGGATCATGGACTTTGAGGCTGTTGGAGGCCAGCCGCGCCTTCAGTATCAGTATCTTCAACCATCAGTCTCTTATGAGGTCGGAGAAGACTAGAAACAATATTTACTTCACTGAGATTATCCCTCATTCTCTTTGTTTTATTTCTGGGTATGGGCAAGGTAAGCATAGGAGTAGGATGAATTGTCAAAGAATTTGGAGTACTCCCAAAGTCAACCAGAGGCTGCTGAATTTGAAGAGAATGATGACAGTAGAGATGTAAAAGGTAGGGAGAAGTTTGATGATGGAATTGGTAATTTGACTCTGTTTGATCAGAATATTTGTTGGTTGGATGATGATGTTCTGAAATGGAGGGAAGTTGAGTATCAGGAGATGATTTGAATTCAAAAGTAGAATGAGACATAGTATTTGAAATATCTGATAGCACAGTAGAAATAGGAGGAATTGGGAGAAATGAGGAGATGATAGTTAGGATATCAGCAGGTTTGATGGTAAGGTTTGTGGTAGTTATCGAATCGGGATTGGGTTTTAGAGAAATTGGAATTTGGGTGAAAGAGTCATTGTTGATGTGGTTTGCAGAGGTAGTAGTGATTGGTGATGAATGTGAATATGTTGTGACACAAGAAGGATTGCTGATACCAGGTGGATAATTGATTAAAGGGTATGAATATGTATCAGATGACATGATAGTAGTTGGAGATATGGAGGATGTGGATGTATCAGAAGATAGGGTGGAAGTTGGTGGTGTGGAACCAGTAGGAAGTATATTAGAAGTTGTATAAAAGATGTTACTGTTAGCTACTTTAGTGGAGATAGATTGGAATTTTGTGAATAACCCCTTTTCTTTTCTTTACAATTAAACACACAAGTAAAATGCAATAGTATGTAAATAAGAGGTGCATTAGTATAAAATGAGCCCACCATGCATGCACGTAAGCAAAGGTGGAAATGTACTCTAATCCACCAAAAGTTGTTTTACACTTTACATATATCCCCTTGTTGTTTCCTGAAAATGGGGTATTTTTGAAAATTTATTATTTTTATTACTTATTAATGGTGATTTAGTCATGATATGATTTTGGTGATTTTTAGTGTAATTAAAACCATTTTCTAAGTCATGACTTATGACTTTGTGATTTACTAATGAAACCCTAGTAACCTTAGAGTTACTTGTCCTAGAGACTAACCATGATCATGTGAGCCTAGTCAGTTTAGAACATCAAAAATTGTGGTTTTAGCCTAAGGGGTATTTTGGTAAATTTCTAGGAATTAAGTAGGATTAGGGAGATTTTACTATTCATGGACTTTTGATTAGGTGACTTGATAATCCCTAACCTAGTTTACCCTAACCTAGAGATTAGTCACTAACCTAGGAGGCTAATGTTAGATGTTAACCTATGTGTAAATATAGGTTTGATAATATCTAGATATTTTACTTTTAGATATTTTAGAAACCTAAAATATCTATCCCCTTAGTCAAATACTTAGGAGCTAAGTTTTGCTAGGTGGATAAACCCTAAATATCTATCCCCTACCCCCCATGACCAGCCAACCCTACCCCCTTCCATATAAACACACCCCCCCCCCACATTTATTCATGATCATTTTACATGAAATCAAAAACCAAGAAAAACCTAGAAAACCTTCCACTCTTTTGACCATAACTTTCTCATTACACAAGCTTTGAACCTCTAGTTTTCTCCATTAGGTCACCTACAATCTAAGGGAGCCTAGGGAAGTGTGCTACTCAGATTTTAGCAAGGAAGGACAAGTTGGGCTTTGAGGCTAATCACCCTTCATTTTATGATTTTCAAGACATTTCACACATTGAGGTATTATGGCTAAACCTATTTAGATTATTGATTTTTCTTCATTATTGCATGCATATAGTTATAATATAGTTGTGGGTAGGGTTTGGTAAAATTTTAGGGTTGTTTGGTGTCGTATCGGACACGTATCCTACATGTAAAACCCTAATTTTGCTCACTATTTTTGTTCACTGTCATAGTATATTAACTCACTGTTTTCCAAATCTTTTTGAACCAAAACCTAGCCTAGCTAACCCTAACCCTAATCCTGTGTCACTGAGCACGTATTGGTTTGTCGTGTCCAAAATTGGACACAACAGCTCTCAGTTTGCACTGTTTAGACACTGCACAGTGCACATGAAATGTGCCCTGCTACCACAGTGTCCAACCATACTCTACACGCCACTTGGACACGTCAAACTTGACACATGACACGGGGCAATGACTGACAGGTCATCCCCAAAGTTTGGGATGACCTCGTGTCGTGTCGGACACGAAATCGACTCATGAAGGGTCGTTCTATACACAGTGTACACACACAGACACTCGACTTTGAGCGTGTCGTGTCCACTGTACACGACACGTGGACACTTCGTAGTGTCATGGACACGAAGCCTATCCATAGGCGAACACATTGGACACAACCACGTGGTGTCACGTGTCCCGTGTCGCGAACACGAGACACGCGAAAACACTGACACGCAGTCTGAACACGTATTTTAGGGCTTCTGATACGTGTGTCGTGTCCCCCTACACGACACGTGGACACATATCAGGCCCATGGACACGAAGCCCAACCCTAGGCGCACCTCTGGGCACGAGCACGAGGCCTGTGTCGCCTTGTGTCGTGTCCTAGAACGATTTGAAATCGTGTGTGATACGCACTGTATCATGTGTGTCTAATTTACCCGTACGACTTTAAACCCGCGTGGACAGGCCGTGTCGTGTCGTGACACCGTGTCAGGCTACTAGGGACCTAGTCTAACCTAGGGGCTACAGTTACCAACCAACATTGGGCCATTTTAGTTTGATTTAGGTGGTGTTTGGTTTAACCTAAGATCTAGGTTTACTGTCCAATATTCCAGTTTTGGGATTTATCCCAGTTTTCTAAAATGAATTTTGATTGTATTTTAATGATGATTTTTGCATATAATGCTATGTTATTATTAGGTTAACATGTTGTATAAATGTTAGTGTGTGTGGGTGAAATTTGGGGAGAAATGGATGTGTATTCATGTGTTTTCACACATGTGCAAGGAGGGGCCTGTTTAGTGTTTTGTGTGTGTGTGTGTGTGTTGAGGGCTGGACTTTGATTCCAGGAACTGGAACCACTCCCCTCCCCATCCTGTGTACTCTCTTCCCCTCTCTCTTAGTGTCCATCTCTCTCTCATCCCCTCTCTCTCTAAGATTCCCTCTCTCACTCTCATTACTTCTCTCTTTATATATATGTATATAATATATATTAGGTATATTATACATATACATTATGTATATATGGTTATATATATATATGTGGGGTATATGGGTATTTATATATAGTGGCTATATATATAGGTTTTACATTATATAGTGTATGTATATATATCTATATAGGTAAACCTAGAACTAGTTGACCTAAGCTACTAGCCTATGGGCTATAGCTATTAGCCTATGGCCATTAGGGCTAACCCTAATTGACCAAATACCCATGACTTAACTAGTTTACCCCTTGTTTGACCAAGTGTTGACCAAGGTCAACCTTAGGTCAAACTTGACCTAATCAACCTAGTTTGACTTGAAACTAACCTTAATGACTAAGGTTTGACTAAACCCTAACTAGATGATTAGGTTGACCATATGGATTATGAGGGTTATCCTATATAAATGAAGATATGGGGGTTAAGTAGAATACTTAGGAATTAAGTCTTGATTTGAGTTAGACTATGGTTTTAGCTTGATATAAGGTTAAGGTTTATTGTACTGTATATTATATGTGGTATACCTTATATAGGAAGTTGGTTATACCTTAGCCTAGTATTATAGTATCTTAGGTATCCTAAGACAGGTTAGCCTATGTTTGGTTGTGAGTTAGCCTTATAGAGTTTGACTGGATGTTGACCATTAGTCAAGATTAACCTAATTACCTGACTGACTAGTCTTTGTTTGACCAATACCTTAGTTGGTCTAAGTTTGACTTAGACTTGACCCAGATTGATCATGTTGACTAGTATTTGACTAGTTTGATTAGAATGTTGACCAGGAGTTGACTTTAACCTAGATTTAACTAATCTTGACTTGTTTGACCTTGTTTGACTCTATTTGACTTAGTTTGATTCCCTGTGACCTAATATGACTTGATTTGACTTAGATTGACTGTAGAGTTGACCAAGTTTGACTTTGACCTAGATTGGCTTAGAATTCATATAGATTGCATTGTAGATTTTATTTACCTTCATATTAGACATATCATAACTGTATTACTCTATTTTTTGGACATTGTGACCCTGGTACAGACATCTGATATTACACTACTCTTTCCAGAGTGTCAGGCGAGTACATTCTCTGATAATTCTCTCATTTATTTGTCGATTACTGCATTTCAGTTCTAGTTAGTTCTATGTGATTCTCTGTATCAATACGTATGGATATTTCTTGATTCATGTATGCGACACATACCTTACTTACTGATCTCTATTACTGGAATCACTGGAATCATTCCGGAATCATTTCTGGAATCATCATGTATTGGCCGGACTCATCTCGATTTTTGTGTCTTGTACTGGATTCACTTGCTGGGCGGGGAAATATTGAGTAAGACATGTAGACATGCCCCAAATCTGGAATCTCCAAACTGGAATCTACTGGAAGCATAGCCATCTCTTGCCTGATCAGTGAGAGATGTGCCTGATACCTACAGCCGTTTACATGTCGACCTCGGTATTTTAAAACACACTGTTAGATCATAGTTGGACTCACCCTGGTTTTATTGATCACTGTTGGACTCATCCTGTACTGGAAATTATCTGGTATCAGATTATATGGACTGGACTCACACTGGGATTACTTTAGACTTATATCGTACTGTCTGGACTCGCACATGATATTCTAGTTCAGTTAGCTTTTATTACAGTCTTTATTGCCATGATTCTTCTCTTGTTTTAGTTACCTTTCTTTTCTTGTATCCTACTGCCTCTCTATGCCATCATTACCTGTATAAAACTTGCCATGTTCATCAATAAAACTGTCTATAACTGCTTTATAGTTCTTTGTCATTTACTTGGGTTTTTTTGATGAGTTGTGCTCGTTCCCGTCCTGATTGGACCTGTTGAAAATATTACAGATGATAATCCTGAGGACACATGCCCTGCTTACCATGGACCTGGCGAGGGATTAGCTACCTTTGGTCCCGACTCTCAGGAGTGATTCAGGAGATTAGCTAGTACACTACTTTAGCTTTCATGTTTTGACTTGTTGTATTAAGTTAAGATATTGAGTCTGTATTAAGTTGGTTTGAGATATTGGTATATTATTTAGTAGTTAGTTGTTGTCTTTAATTCCTTAGGTATAACTTCTGTGTTATCTTTTCGTGCTTAGACTGTGTTTGAGTAATCATACCCTTTACTTGCCCTCCATTCGGAGCTGATATCTGGACAAGTACTTTTTATATTTACTGCATGAGATTAGTTAGCAACCTAGAACAGCTTACTACCGCGATACTGCGGCGTAGGCTGGACGTAACCACTTCTCGTGCCCCTATACAGGGTGCGGGTCGTGACACGTTTTTAGTGGTGGCCCACGCAGGTCGAGAGTCGCATTTGTGCGATTTCGTAGTAGCACGACGACTTAGTTGTACTGCTACGAGCCTGCGATAGAATATAGGAATTAAGGTATTAGGATGAGAGTATACCCAATCACTGTTAGGATTTCATGAGAGATTCCGGGACGACCCTTGAGAATCTTATTTTGAACTTCGATATTGAAAACCCTTTTCCTCTTGTTTTAATTCACCCTCCTTGATGTTTAAGGGATCTTGGACTATTTAACCTTATTCATCATTACCTTCCTTATATTTTGACCTTTTTTACTGCTAATTTAGCCTTAGTTTTGCAAGCTTATATTTTATCGAGCTTGATCACGACATATTTTATTGGGGGCTAGTACCCACTAACATATTGTCTAATCAGGGCCGGTGCATGATGGTCTGATCAACCTATTGCACTTTGGTTCGCTTTCATATATTATTCTACATGGATGGAGCCACTTGCAGGTTCTGTTCTTTCAAATCCATTTCCATCTTGTTTCATTATATCTGTCTTGAAATCCAATTCCATATGCTCCCACCTATTTCTTATTTTTGATGAATTTGACCTGATAGTTCTTTTGATTTTATCTCTTACTTAGGAGTAGTAGGAGTAGGAGTAGGAGTAGCTCTAATTGTTAATATAATCCTTTAGGAATGAATTGATGTATGTGCTATACCTTTGACTTAGAAGAGTAGCTCTAACCATAGAATGGTAAACCTCTTAACCCTATTGATTCATTGTTTTCTTACCTACCTAGTCTAATACCCATAGTCACAGACTATCCCATTTAACCTATCCTAGTACTACTATTGCATCACAACTTCTGGTTTAAATTTAGGTCATTGACCATTCCCACTCTAATTATGATCATCGTAGGCACATTACCATGACTTTTAAATTAGGAGCACAAGACTAGTTGTTTTCTCAAAACCAATTTCACAGGCATGACCTAGACTTGACAACCTACACCCATGACCTTAGTATCCCACTAAGGCACACCATTTTATACTTCAATTGCTTAGTACGACTTTCCTGACACAAGACTTCATCCTAAATTACCCTATAGAGTTACTTTTGATTCCAATTTAAATTGAGGATACCCTTGACCTAAACCTGCCAGTCCAATTTATTGGACATGACCCAGTATAGGCTACTACCCACATTTTACTTGTTGACCTTGTATGCTGCTAAGTAGTAACTCTGACTTTGATTGATGAGGGTTTGACCTAGAAGGGGTACGACTATCTTAATTTCGAGGACGAAATTTCTCTAAGGAGGGTAGACTTGTAAGACCCAGATTTCTGAAAATGGGGTATTTTTGAAAATTTATTATTTTTATTACTTATTAATGGTGATTTAGTCATGATATGATTTTTGGTGATTTTTAGTGTAATTAAAACCATTTTCTAAGTCATGACTTATGACTTTGTGATTTACTAATGAAATCCTAGTGTAACCTTAGAGTTACTTGTCCTAGAGACTAACCATGATCATGTGAGCCTAGTCATAAGTTTAGAACATCAAAAATTGTGGTTTTAGCCTAAGGGGTATTTTGGTAAATTTCTAGGAATTAAGTAGGATTAGGAGATTTTACTATTCATGGACTTTTGATTAGTGACTTGATAATCCCTAACCTAGTTTACCCTAACCTAGAGATTAGTCACTAACCTAGGAGGCTAATGTTAGATGTTAACCTATGTGTAAATATCTAGGTTTGATAATATCTAGATATTTTACTTTTAGATATTTTAGAAACCTAAAATATCTATCCCCTTAGTCAAATACTTAGGAGCTAAGTTTTGCTAGGTGGATAAACCCTAAATCTACCCCTACCCCCCATGACCAGCCAACCCTACCCCCTTCCATATAAACACACCCCCCCCCACACATTTATTCATGATCATTTTACATGAAATCAAAAACCAAGAAAAACCTAGAAAACCTTCCACTCTTTTGACCATAACTTTCTCATTACACAAGCTTTGAACCTCTAGTTTTCTCCATTAGGTCACCTACAATCTAAGGGAGCCTAGGGAAGTGTGCTACTCAGATTTTAGCAAGGAAGGACAAGTTGGGCTTTGAGGCTAATCACCCTTCATTTTGTGATTTTCAAGACATTTCACACATTGAGGTATTATGGCTAAACCTATTTAGATTATTGATTTTTCTTCATTATTGCATGCATATAGTTATAAGTTGTGGGTAGGGTTTGGTAAAATTTTAGGGTTGTTTGGTGTCGTATCGGACACGTATCCTACATGTAAAACCCTAATTTTGCTCACTATTTTTGTTCACTGTCATAGTATATTAACTCACTGTTTTCCAAATCTTTTTGAACCAAAACCTAGCCTAGCTAACCCTAACCCTAACCCTGTGTCACTGAGCACGTATTGGTTTGTGTCGTGTCCAAAATTGGACACAACAGCTCTCAGTTTGCACTGTTTAGACACTGCACAGTGCACATGAAATGTGCCCTGCTACCACAGTGTCCAACCATACTCTACACGCCACTTGGACACGTCAAACTTGACACACGACACGGGGCAATGACTGACAGGTCATCCCCAAAGTTTGGGATGACCTCGTGTCGTGTCGGACACGAAATCGACTCATGAAGGGTCGTTCTATACACAGTGTACACACACAGACACTCGACTTTGAGCGTGTCGTGTCCACTGTACACGACACGTGGACACTTCGTAGTGTCATGGACACGAAGCCTATCCATAGGCGAACACATTGGACACAACCACGTGGTGTCACGTGTCCCGTGTCGCGAACACGAGACACGCGAAAACACTGACACGCAGTCTGAACACGTATTTTAGGGCTTCTGATACGTGTGTCGTGTCCCCTCTACACGACACGTGGACACATATCAGGCCCATGGACACGAAGCCCAACCCTAGGCGCACCTCTGGGCACGAGCACGAGGCCTGTGTCGCCTTGTGTCGTCCTAGAACGATTTGAAATCGTGTGTGATACGCACTGTATCAGTGTGTGTCTAATTTACCCGTGCGACTTTAAACCCGCGTGGACACGCCGTGTCGTGTCGTGACACCGTGTCAGGCTACTAGGGACCTAGTCTAACCTAGGGGCTACAGTTACCAACCAACATTGGGCCATTTTAGTTTGATTTAGGTGGTGTTTGGTTTAACCTAAGATCTAGGTTTACTGTCCAATATTCCAGTTTTGGGATTTATTCCCAGTTTTCTAAAATGAATTTTGATTGTATTTTAATGATGATTTTTGCATATAATGCTATGTTATTATTAGGTTAACATGTTGTATAAATGTTAGTGTGTGTGTGGGTGAAATTTGGGGAGAAATGGATGTGTATTCATGTGTTTTCACACATGTGCAAGGAGGGGCCTGTTTAGTGTTTTGTGTGTGTGTGTGTGTGTGTGTTGAGGGCTGGACTTTGATTCCAGGAACTGGAACCACTCCCCTCCCCTTCCTGTGTACTCTCTTCCCCTCTCTCTTAGTGTCCATCTCTCTCTCCCCCCTCTCTCTAAGATTCCCTCTCTCTACACTCTCATTACTTCTCCTCTATATATATATATAAATATATTAGGTAATTATACATATATATTATGTATGTATATTAATATATAATATATATATATAATATATATATATATATATATATATATATATATGTGGGGTATATGGGTATTTATATAGTGGCTATATATATAGGTTTTACATTATATAGTGTATGTATATATCTATCTAATAGGTAAACCTAGAACTAGTTGACCTAAGCTACTAGCCTATGGGCTATAGCTATTAGCCTATGGCCATTAGGGCTAACCCTAATTGACCAAATACCCATGACTTAACTAGTTTACCCCTTGTTTGACCAAGTGTTGACCAAGGTCAACCTTAGGTCAAACTTGACCTAATCAACCTAGTTTGACTTGAAACTAACCTTAATGACTAAGGTTTGACTAAACCCTAACTAGATGATTAGGTTGACCATATGGATTATGAGGGTTATCCTATGTAAATGAGATATGTATGGGGTTAAGTAGAATACTTAGGAATTAAGTCTTGATTTGAGTTAGACTATGGTTTTAGCTTGATTATAAGGTTAAGGTTGTATTGTACTGTATATTTATATGTGTATACCTTATATAGGAAGTTGGTTATACCTTAGCCTAGTATTATAGTATCTTAGGTATCCTAAGACAGGTTAGCCTATGTTTGGTTGTGAGTTAGCCTTATAGAGTTTGACTGGATGTTGACCATTAGTCAAGATTAACCTAATTACCTGACTGACTGTCTTTGTTTGACCAATACCTTAGTTGGTCTAAGTTTGACTTAGACTTGACCCAGATTGATCATGTTGACTAGTATTTGACTAGTTTGATTAGAATGTTGACCAGGAGTTGACTTTAACCTAGATTTGACTAATCTTGACTTGTTTGACCTTGTTTGACTCTATTTGACTTAGTTTGATTCCCTGTGACCTAATATGACTTGATTTGACTTAGATTGACTGTAGAGTTGACCAAGTTTGACTTTGACCTAGATTGGCTTAGAATTCATATAGATTGCATTGTAGATTTCATTTACCATATTAGACATATCATAACTGTATTACTCTATTTTTAGGACATTGTGACCCTGGTACAGACATCTGATATTACACTACTCTTTCCAGAGTGTCAGGCGAGTACATTCTCTGATAATTCTCTCATTTATTTGTCGATTACTGTCAGTTCTAGTTAGTTCTATGTGATTCTCTGTATCACACGTATGGATTTTTGGATTCATGTATGCGACACATACCTTAGTTACTGATCTCTATTACTGGAATCACTGGAATCATTCCGGAATCATTTCTGGAATCATCATGTATTGGCCGGACTCATCTCGATTTTTGTGTCTTGTACTGGATTCACTTGCTGGGCAGGGAAATATTGAGTAAGACATGTAGACATACCCCAAATCTGGAATCTCCAAACTGGAATCTACTGGAAGCATAGCCATCTCTTGCCTGATCAGTGAGAGATGTGCCTGATACCTGCAGCCGTTTACATGTCGACCTCGTATTTTAAAACACACTGTTAGATCATAGTTGGACTCACCCTGGTTTCATTGATCACTGTTGGACTCATCCTGTACTGGAAATTATCTGGTATCAGATTATATGGACTGGACTCACACTGGGATTACTTTAGACTTATATCGTACTGTCTAGACTCGCACATGATATTCTAGTTCAGTTAGCTTTTATTACAGTCTTCATTGCCATGATTCTTCTCTTTTTAGTTACCTTTCTTTTCGTGTATCCTACTGCCTCTTTATGCCATCATTACCTGTATAAAACTGCCATGTTCATCAATAAAACTGTCTATAACTGCTTTATAGTTCTTTGTCATTTACTTGGGTTTTTCTTGATGAGTTGTGCTCGTTCCCGTCCTGATTGGACCTGTTGAAAATATTACAGATGATAATCCTGAGGACACATGCCCTGCTTACCATGGACCTGGCGAGGGATTAGCTACCTTTGGTCCCGACTCTCAGGAGTGATTCAGGAGATTAGCTAGTACACTACTTTAGCTTTCATGTTTTGACTTGTTGTATTAAAGTTAAGATATTGAGTCTGTATTAAGTTGGTTTGAGATATTGGTATATTATTTTAGTTGTTAGTTGTTGTTGTCTTTAAATCCTTAGGTATAACTTCTGTGTTATCTTTTCGTGCTTAGACTGTGTTTGAGTAGATCATACCCTTTACTTGCCCTCCATTTGGAGCTGATATCTGGACAAGTACTTTTTATATTCACTGCATGAGATTAGTTAGCAACCTAGAATAGCTTACTACCGCCGACACTGCGGCGTAGGCTGGACGTAACCACTTCTCGTGCCCCTATACAGGGTGCGGGTCGTGACATATAGGTCCTGGAAGTATTGCCTTGTCCTGAGTCACACTCACTTGACCTGTCTTGACCCGTTAGTTGCACTTGACTTCATTCGACTTGACTGGACACATGTATAGTTCCTTGTGACATAGAGGACATTTACTAGGCATGCGGGCTATATGATAGTTTCTGTTGGCCGGTAGTTCGGATGAGCTTCGGTTGTATTGATTATTCTGTTGGCCGTTAGTTTCGTGCTACGGTTGTGATACTCTGTTGGTCGTAATCTTGGATGAGATGCGATTGTATTTCTGTTGGCTGTTAGTTTCGGATGAGCTACGGTTGTCATGGTACCCCTGTCTGTTAGCCCAAGTGTCGAACATTGTCTTTGATGTTGCATTGTCAGGTATTTCGTGTAGAAGTACAGTGTTCTATTTTGTCATTTTCTTTATGCATGTTAACTGTAGCGTGGCAGTTCTTCCTGTATCTTGTTAGTCCCCTGAGGACCTGAATCTCTTCATTTAGTCGAGTTTTGAGCCAGGAGCAGACGAGCAGATTTGAGCTAGCATAGACCACGGTAGCACACAGACGAGGGTACTTTGATGATAGCAGTTTTGATTCAGTTATTTCCATTTCATGTTCTATTTTATCTGTCTATTGGAAGTGGATTTGTGTCCACCGGATGAGACTTGGATTCGCGATGAGCTTGATACTTCATTTTATTTATTATTCTATTTTAGTCTCAATTGAGTTGATTGTGTCATATTTCTGTGGATGAGATCTAGACTGCCTGTTAGATTCTGTGACTTGTTTACGTACTAGACAGCGTTCTACCGTCGATACGGCGCATAGGCTGGACTTGGACACGTCTCGTATCCGAAAAGCGGGTGGGGTCGTGACAAGTTTTTGGTGGCCCATGCAGGTCTACGTAATCACTTCGGTTACATTACTGGCCGTCGTGAGCCTCACATAGGATTAGAAACTTAGGATCTCATCCACGTGTCTTGACTCACATTGACCTCTATTTTTCATTGAACCTTAACTTGTATCCTGCTTGAGATCTTCATACCGTCTAATGTTTTACTTTGATGCAGTAAATGGATTCTCAAGACAGGAACGACGCTTCCCTGAACACCCCACCGGCTACAGGGGGATTCTCCACTTACATAACCCCGTCAACGTAGGAAGGCCAGCTTACTCATCAGGACGACCCGGCTCAACCGCAATACCCAGATTCCGCAGAGACGACATCCTACCACCAGCACAAGTTCCGCATCCAGCACCTACCATGCACCCTGCACCGGCGATGTATCCAGCTCATATGATGCATCCAGTACCAGCGATGTATCAAGCACCTGCCATGTACCCAACACATGTTCTGCCTCCGCCACCTCTGCTGGACAATGTCGCTCTCCTTGGAATCTTCCAGCAGCTCATCACTTCACAGACGCGACAGGCCGACGCTTTTCGTGATACCTTGAAAGAGGCTCTCCAGACTAGAGACGCTCCACGACCGTGCCCTGAAACTTCCAAGGATTTTATGGACCTTAGGCCCAGAGAATTCAAAGGAACAGAAGAGATTCTCTACGCGGATGAGTGGTTAGAGAACGTAGACCGCAACCTTCGGAGGGCTCGAGTTCCTGAAGACCTGAAGGTCGAGAATGCTAGCATTCAACTTTACGACATCGCCCGCATATGGTATGGAGATGAGCCCTGATTTATTACACCAGATGTGACTTGGGAAAGTTCAAGGAGCTGTTCAAGAAAATGTCTACCCCAACGCGGCCAAAGAGGAGTTGGAGAGCGAGTTGGAGAGCCTAGAGCAGGGCAACCTCTCCATCGACGAGTACACCGCAGAGTTTTCCCGCCTCAGCCGCTTCGCAGATGCCTCGACTCCGGAAGCCAAAGCGAAGAAGTTCAGAAAAGGGCTATCGCACGATATTCGTATTGCCATCGCCACCAGTCTAGCCACGACCTACGAAGGGATCTTGAAGGTCGCACAGGCGGTAGAGAAAAGTTGAATCGCAAGCAAAAGAGAGACCGAGACGCATTTGGAGGAGGCATCAGCCAATCGGGATCAGCGAAGCGTCACAATGTTCCAGGAAGGGCCCCATCATCAGCATCACCAGCAGCCTCAGCCAGCTACAGTAGCAGCTCGAGCACCACAAGGAGGACCAGAGAGACACCCCATCCAAAACAACAGAGAGCAGCTTCATACCATCATCAAAAGAGTATTACTTGTCACTTTTGTGGCAAGGCAGGTCATATTGTTAAAGATTAACTACCTCAAGTTTGGAAGATGTTTAGTTTGTGGATCCAACCAGCACAAGGTTCGAGATTGCCCAGAAAGACGTGCCGCTATGCACTGATTAGCAATAATGCAGGTGAGAAGGTAAATTATTATAAGTAGTTATGGATGGATATGATGATAAAAATTGTTAGTGATGCTTGTTAGATACCTATCTAAAATATGGTAGCTATATATTTGGATTGTCTAGAAAATCGTTACGACGAAGGAAGCGTACGAAAGAATAGAGAGATTGGCCCCCTTCCAGCCAGATGGTTTGCCATGACAACTAATTATTAACGGCAACATGATTGGTGGCTGGTAATATAGGAAAAGAATTTTATATAGGGACCCGAACCACATATACATGCTGCTAAGTTTCCTTTCAAAAGGAAATGAAATTTTTTTACTTGTTATAATTACAAAGTAGTTAAAATTCAAATAGATAGGGACCATGCGTGTTTATCTGTATATATAAATATAGAATTCCAAATATGTGGAACTAACTATAGTAAAAAAATCTATATTTTCTATAATAATAAGTGTAAATATTAATATTGTGGTTATATATATATTTTAGGCTTGTTGGACAAGATTTGGTTTTATCATAGTTAGTTACAATAGTTTCTATTCCTAATATTATATTAGCAAGCACTTGTTAGTTTCATGCCCTAGTCTAGATGGTAATACCATGTTGTGTGTACTATGATTGTTCTCGGCAGTAGACGTGATGTGCAAGGACCGATAGTTTGGAGCCTTTTTGATGCACTAACCGCTTAGGGGTTTCTTAAGCGTATGAGCCTCCAGAGGATCGGCCTATCGATAACCATGTTATCATCCATTCATCTTTGCCTAACTTTTCCATGTTGTATAATACCATGCTCTCTTTGTTTTTCTAGCTTGCATCATGTGCGAGCAAATATCCTCGTCTTCTTTTCCAATTAGTGTACTTTCAATCACATTATTATTTCGTTGAGCGTTAGCTAATATGTTAATACGGTCGTGCCATTTCTTCAGAACCTACCGTTCAAATCCTACCTGATTTTGTTAATTCGTCCGACTTTTAATTTCGAGGACGAAATTCATCTAAGGTGGGTAGGATGTGAGCCCCTGATTTTTTTATTTCTTTAATAGACATTGTGAATGGATATTTGGAAATTAGGAATCATTATATTTGCATCCTTGTATTAAGGAGTTTCGAATTGATTTATTTAAAAAAAAAATTATATATAAAAATTTAGAGTTGGTATCTCTTAAGAATTATTTCCATATTACTACTGCACTCTGTATTTGTTTATTTATTAACTAAATAACATTTCTCAACTTTATTTATTCATTTTTGAACTCCTACACATGAGTTATATTGAATGTTATTAATTAATCTATTTAAATTTTAACTTTTCCTTTAAGCTTTTTCGACCAAATTCATTCAGCCCATAATAATTCCTACCCATCCTTATTTTCTCCACCTATCTCAACACTCAGCAAGGCCCAACCACCAATAGTCTAGGGTTGTACGCAACTATATAAACATAAACCCAAAAGAGAACTCTTGGAAGAGCAACAACAGCCGCCAACACATTCTTCCTTCCTACCTCCAAGTTCTTCTCTCCATCTACGCGCACCCCACGACCAACGTCCACACCCGACCACACCTGCCGCGGACTGTCAAACTCCGACGTCATCACCACCTCGTGCTTAGCAGGCTACACCGGACGACAACGTTGTGCCTCCATCTACGCTGCAAGCCTTCGAGTATCCGCCACCACCTCGGACGTTGGCAGCCCACCTTTGTCGTTGACGTCGTCGTACCAACATCGAAAGGATCCCAGCGGTCATCGTTATTGGCTTAGTGACCAGACGACGCGAGCGGGAACCTCACTGGTGGACCAGTTGGAATTCAACGACACTACGACCGTGTCGAACAATCGGGACGTCTACAGGCAACTCTACTTAACTAGTCTTCGTGCCATGAAAGCGTCGAACTTACTCATCACAGCACGATAAATACCTTAATACTCTGTAAGTTTTCCTCTTTCTCCATTTTAATAATGTGGGAGTAGTTGTCGCATGCATAATGTGGGAGTAGTTGCCGCATGCTTTATATATGTATACAGAATGATATGCTTAAATGCATGAACACCCACATTCACGTGAGAATGGGTCTACAAAGGAGAAAGAAGCACAGTGGTATGCTTGCTTTGTGAGAACATTAATTTAATGGTATAGTTGGAAGCCTTCAATTAATGGTTCATGGGAGTATGTGTTAAAAAGCAAAGGATTAAGACTTGCTTCAAACAAAGCAAGGCTTGGAAACCTATGTAATAGTTTTTTCCTTTCTTTTCTTCTTTCTTTTCAAATAATTATTATACATATAATATATTGAAATTAAGAAATAGATTATTTAATGTGAGTATTTGATAGACCAGTAGGAAGTATTTTTTTTTTTTTGAGCACAAACAGAAAGACTATTCATTCAGTAAAAGCAGAGGTACAACTAGATCTGTCGCGGACAAGCAGATCATGTATACAAGTAGGAATGTTATCATGAACTTGTAAGAAGTTCATAGAGTTGTTGAGCAAAGAAAAAGAAGCTAAATGATGACCACAAACATTAGCGCTCCTATGGATATAAGAGAAGAATACATCCTTGTTAATGCAGATGAAATTTCAGGCATTTGCAATAATGTGACGAGCAAGCCAAACAGATGGTTCCACATGATGATTAATTGAGTCGATGATGACTTTGCAATCTCCTTCCACGCTTACATGCTTCAGTTGTCTTCTCTCTATGAGAACCAGAGCTAGGTGGATACCAAGACCTTCTGCCTCTGTTGGTGATCCTCCATCTTGACGTTTTGATAGTGCAGTAATAAATGAACCTTCAGAATCTCTCAAAATAGCCGACGCAGCCATCTTACCATCCAAGTAAGCCCCATCAAAATTTATTTTCCACATCTCTGGTTCAGGAGGTCTCCAAGTTGTATTAAAAGGCAATCTGAGAGAGATTGGAGGAGTAGGGGATGTGCTTAAACCCATTGCAGCTTCATATTTTCCCTGAAGAATTCTTGCTTCATAGATGATTTTCTGTGTAGAAATCCTCATGTTGTTGAAGATGTAGTTGTTTTTGGACTTCCAAATAGACCACATTTGATATAAACAGCATGATATGATGTCTTTGTCACCATCTTTCAGCAGAGAAGTTAGTAGAGACGACACAGTAGAATCGGGATAGATTAAACGAGAAATGGCAGGATTGCTTCGCCAGGAATGACCTGAAAAAATGCAATGTAGAATAAGGTGGTCAGTAGTTTCTTCGCATACCTGACAAATGGGACATGTTGATGCAACTTCGTTGATTCTTCGATGAATATTTGATTTTGTGGGTAAAGAATTTGTCAGCACTCGCCAGGCGAATAGAAGAACACGAGGATAGATATGAGAGAGTTTCCAAAATTTCTTCCAATCTTGAAATAAAGCAACACCAGATGTGGGGATATCTTTGTGAATATATTCATGAATTGCTCTGTAGCCCGATTTAGTTGTATATTCACCATTCACTGTGTACTTCCATATGAACTTGTCAGTTGTACAATTCCTTGATAGAGGGATACTAAGAATAGCCATGGCTTCATGTGGGGGAAAGAGGATATGGATTATGTGTTCCTTCCAGGTATAAGACTCATGATTAATGAGATCACCAACAATTCTGAAGACTGCATTGTCCTGATGGTAACCACACACTCTGTTATTTGGTAGATTTGGCACCCAAGGATCAAACCAGATACTAATATTTGCACCATTCCCAACCGACCAAATGACATGTCCATGAAGAAATTCTCTACTTCTCAGGATACTAGTCCATATACATGATGATGAAGGAGAAGGAGTAACAGTCCAGAAGTTAGAAGAAGAAAGGTATTTGCTACGAAGAAGGGATGCCCAGGATGAAGAGGGAACAGTAATAAACCTCCAGGCTAATTTCAGTATTAAAGATAAATTAGTGATGTAAGGATCACGAATGCCCAACCCTCCTTGAAACTTTGGTTTAGTGAAAGAAGACCAAGAGGTGAAGTGAATCTCCCGGTTAGTATTATCAGTACCCCACCAAAAATCACGTTGATGTTTAGATAATGTGTTAGTAACAGCTTTCGGGATAGAATAAGAGGAGAAGTGATATGTGGGAATGGAGGAAAGAGTGGATTTAATAAGTGTGGTACAAGCAGCATGGGAAAGACAACCGCGCTTCCAACCAGTAAGTTTTTGAATACTTTTGTTGAGAAGATCAGCATATGTTCTTGTACGGGACTTGGGTTGAAGGATTTTGTGGCCTAGATAGCTATCCCAAGGATCCATAGGCTTAACACCAAATAGATTAATGAAAAGATTGCGCATATATGGATCGATTTTTTTAGATAGAAACAAGGATGACTTGTCAAAATTTATGCGTAGCCCCGACCAAATTTCAAAAGATTTGAGGAGAATTTTAGCTTGGGAAATATTATGGAGTGTACAAATACCAAATAGCATCAAATCATCTGCAAAAGCCAGATGAGAGAACAATGTGGGACAGTGATTCAATCTAATACTCTCATAAAGCATGTTTCTTTCCATGATAAGAATAAGCGTTGAAAAAATTTCCATGCTCATGATAAATAAATATGGTGATAAAGGACATCCCTGGCGGATACCACAGGATGGTTTGAAGCTATTGGTGGGTGCGCCATTAACAAGAACAGAAAATGATACTGAAGAAATGCACTCCATGATGATATCATGAGATTTTTCGACAATCCCAAATCCAGTCATAGCTTGACTTATAATACCCCATTGTAATCTATCATAGGCCTTAGACATATCAAGTTTAAGAGCAAAAGTTCCTTTGGTAGAACTTGATTTCGAAATAGAATGAAGAAGTTCATGTGCTAAGGTTACATTATCACCAATAAAACGTCCAGGAACAAAAGCGTTTTGAAGAGGGTTGATGAGAAGATTCAGGTGAGGTCGTAAACGATTTGCAATGATCTTAGTAATAATTTTGTATAAGACATTACATAGAGCAATAGGTCGAAACTCAGATGGAGATATAGGATTCTTGGTTTTGGGAATCAAAGCAATGAAGGTATGATTAAGATTCATAGGCATAATACCTGAAATGAAAAAAGTTTGAATCAAATGAATTACCTCATGGCCTATGATATCCCAATTTTTTTGATAGAATGCAGCAGGAAAACCATCTGGCCCAGGGGATTTATATGGACTCATATTTTTTATGACATTGAGAATTTCTTCACTGGTAGGAACAGCATGCAGGCCTTCATTAACTGAAGCATCCAGACATTGAAGTTCATGAATAATATGGTCTGGAACAGGGTGATATGTTGTTGATAGAAACCGATCCTTGAAATGAGCTTCAAAAACCACTGAAATGTCTTTCTGAGAAGTTAGCATAGTACCATTATCATCTTTAATATTCTGGATTGTATTCCTCTATTTTCGGATCGTGGCAGAAAGATGGAAAATTTTTGAATTTTTATCTCCTTCACTAAGCCATGAAATAGTTGAACGTTGTTTCCAATATAGATCCTTTTGGAGTAACAATTTATTCAACCATATCTGAATAAATTTCTCTTCTTCATACAAATCATCATTAGGAGGAAGACCCTGAATAGAAAGAAGCCTCTCCTGGCATTGTTTGATATCCATATCAATGTTACGGAGTCTAGTTCTGCCCCACTTATGTAGTATAGGAAGTAAATCCCGTAATTTCTGAAGAAGCTCTTGACTTCGATTGTTCCTCCACATATCTTGAAGAACCTCAGGAAAATCTGGTTCATGATTCCATGCTGCCTCAAACCTAATGATAGGTTTGAATTTAACCAAGGAGACATTCATCTGAAGCAATATTGGATTGTGATCACTATTCAGGCAGGGAAGATGGAGGATCCCAGCTTTTGGATGTAAAGAAAACCATGTAGTATCCACCATAGCACGATCTAACCTCTCCGCTACATTGCATCTGGGAATTCGACGATTACTCCATGTGAATGCAGGGCCTGAGTAATGTAAATCCATTGCACCTACATTATGAAACCAATAGATGAAAGACTTATGATTTTGATAATTGAAAGAGCTACCCCCACGTTTCTCTGATGGATGAAGAATAGAGTTACAATCTCCAATACACAACCATGGAACAGTAATTGATCGAACCATTACTTCCAAATGATTCCAGAAATGAGCTCGATTTAACACCATCGGCGGTCCATATATGAAGAAGCAATGCCATAATTGAGTGCTATTTGCTAGGTGAACTGAAGCATGAATATAATTAGCTGATGATGAAATGACAGCAATATTGATATCCTCTTCCCAACAAAGTAGCAGACCACCCGACATTCCACAAGATGACAGAGCATAATTGTGATTGAAACCAAGTTTGGTAGCTATTAAAGAAGCTACATTTGACGAACATCTAGTTTCCGATAAGAAAATGATTTTAGGTTTAGATGCCCGGAGAAATGAATTAATTGTACGAATTGTCGGGTCATTTCTCAAATCCCGACAATTCCAGGAAAGGATCATGGACTTTGAGGCTGTTGGAGGCCAGCCGCGCCTTCAGTATCAGTATCTTCAACCATCAGTCTCTTATGAGGTCGGAGAAGACTAGAAACAATATTTACTTCACTGAGATTATCCCTCATTCTCTTTGTTTTATTTCTGGGTATGGGCAAGGTAAGCATAGGAGTAGGATGAATTGTCAAAGAATTTGGAGTACTCCCAAAGTCAACCAGAGGCTGCTGAATTGTTGAAGAGAATGATGACAGTAGAGATGTAAAAGGTAGGGAGAAGTTTGATGATGGAATTGGTAATTTGACTCTGTTTGATCAGAATATTTGTTGGTTGGATGATGATGTTCTGAAATGGAGGGAAGTTGAGTATCAGGAGATGATTTGAATTCAAAAGTAGAATGAGACATAGTATTTGAAATATCTGATAGCACAGTAGAAATAGGAGGAATTGGGAGAAAATGAGGAGATGATGTAGTTAGGATATCAGCAGGTTTGATGGTAAGGTTTGTGGTAGTTATCGAATCGGGATTGGGTTTTAGAGAAATTGGAATTTGGGTGAAAGAGTCATTGTTGATGTGGTTTGCAGAGGTAGTAGTCATTGGTGATGAATGTGAATATGTTGTGACACAAGAAGGATTGCTGATACCAGGTGGATAATTGATTAAAGGGTATGAATATGTATCAGATGACATGATAGTAGTTGGAGATATGGAGGATGTGGATGTATCAGAAGATAGGGTGGAAGTTGGTGGTGTGGAACCAGTAGGAAGTATATTAGAAGTTGTATAAAAGACTGTTACTGTTAGCTACTTTAGTGGAGATAGATTGGAATTTTGTGAATAACCCCTTTTCTTTTCTTTACAATTAAACACACAAGTAAAATGCAATAGTATGTAAATAAGAGGTGCATTAGTATAAAATGAGCCCACCATGCATGCACGTAAGCAAAGGTGGAAATGTACTCTAATCCACCAAAAGTTGTTTTACACTTTACATATATCCCCTTGTTGTTTCCTGAAAATAGGGTATTTTTGAAAATTTATTATTTTTATTACTTATTAATGGTGATTTAGTCATGATATGATTTTTGGTGATTTTTAGTGTAATTAAAACCATTTTCTAAGTCATGACTTATGACTTTGTGATTTACTAATGAAACCCTAGTGTAACCTTAGAGTTACTTGTCCTAGAGACTAACCATGATCATGTGAGCCTAGTCATAAGTTTAGAACATCAAAAATTGTGGTTTTAGCCTAAGGGGTATTTTGGTAAATTTCTAGGAATTAAGTAGGATTAGGGAGATTTTACTATTCATGGACTTTTGATTGGTGACTTGATAATCCCTAACCTAGTTTACCCTAACCTAGAGATTAGTCACTAACCTAGGAGGCTAATGTTAGATGTTAACCTATGTGTAAATATCTAGGTTTGATAATATCTAGATATTTTACTTTTAGATATTTTAGAAACCTAAAATATCTATCCCCTTAGTCAAATACTTAGGAGCTAAGTTTTGCTAGGTGGATAAACCCTAAATATCTATCCCCTACCCCCCATGACCAGCCAACCCTACCCCCTTCCATATAAACACACCCCCCCCCCCACATTTATTCATGATCATTTTACATGAAATCAAAAACCAAGAAAAACCTAGAAAACCTTCCACTCTTTTGACCATAACTTTCTCATTACACAAGCTTTGAACCTCTAGTTTTCTCCATTAGGTCACCTACAATCTAAGGGAGCCTAGGGAAGTGTGCTACTCAGATTTTAGCAAGGAAGGACAAGTTGGGCTTTGAGGCTAATCACCCTTCATTTTATGATTTTCAAGACATTTCACACATTGAGGTATTATGGCTAAACCTATTTAGATTATTGATTTTTCTTCATTATTGCATGCATATAGTTATAATATAGTTGTGGGTAGGGTTTGGTAAAATTTTAGGGTTGTTTGGTGTCGTATCGGACACGTATCCTACATGTAAAACCCTAATTTTGCTCACTATTTTTGTTCACTGTCATAGTATATTAACTCACTGTTTTCCAAATCTTTTTGAACCAAAACCTAGCCTAGCTAACCCTAACCCTAATCCTGTGTCACTGAGCACGTATTGGTTTGTGTCGTGTCCAAAATTGGACACAACAGCTCTCAGTTTGCACTGTTTAGACACTGCACAGTGCACATGAAATGTGCCCTGCTACCACAGTGTCCAACCATACTCTACACGCCACTTGGACACGTCAAACTTGACACATGACACGGGGCAATGACTGACAGGTCATCCCCAAAGTTTGGGATGACCTCGTGTCGTGTCGGACACGAAATCGACTCATGAAGGGTCGTTCTATACACAGTGTACACACACAGACACTCGACTTTGAGCGTGTCGTGTCCACTGTACACGACACGTGGACACTTCGTAGTGTCATGGACACGAAGCCTATCCATAGGCGAACACATTGGACACAACCACGTGGTGTCACGTGTCCCGTGTCGCGAACACGAGACACGCGAAAACACTGACACGCAGTCTGAACACGTATTTTAGGGCTTCTGATACGTGTGTCGTGTCCCCTCTACACGACACGTGGACACATATCAGGCCCATGGACACGAAGCCCAATCCTAGGCGCACCTCTGGGCACGAGCACGAGGCCTGTGTCGCCTTGTGTCGTGTCCTAGAACGATTTGAAATCGTGTGTGATACGCACTGTATCAGTGTGTGTCTAATTTACCCGTACGACTTTAAACCCGCGTGGACAGGCCGTGTCGTGTCGTGACACCGTGTCAGGCTACTAGGGACCTAGTCTAACCTAGGGGCTACAGTTACCAACCAACATTGGGCCATTTTAGTTTGATTTAGGTGGTGTTTGGTTTAACCTAAGATCTAGGTTTACTGTCCAATATTCCAGTTTTGGGATTTATTCCCAGTTTTCTAAAATGAATTTTGATTGTATTTTAATGATGATTTTTGCATATAATGCTATGTTATTATTAGGTTAACATGTTGTATAAATGTTAGTGTGTGTGTGGGTGAAATTTGGGGAGAAATGGATGTGTATTCATGTGTTTTCACACATGTGCAAGGAGGGGCCTGTTTAGTGTTTTGTGTGTGTGTGTGTGTGTGTGTGTTGAGGGCTGGACTTTGATTCCAGGAACTGGAACCACTCCCCTCCCCATCCTGTGTACTCTCTTCCCCTCTCTCTTAGTGTCCATCTCTCTCTCATCCCCTCTCTCTTTCTAAGATTCCCTCTCTCTACACTCTCATTACTTCTCTCTTTATATATATATTGTATATAATATATATTAGGTATATTATACATATACATTATGTATGTATATATGGTTATATATATATATATGTGGGGTATATGGGTATTTATATATAGTGGCTATATATATAGGTTTTACATTATATAGTGTATGTATATATATATCTATATAGGTAAACCTAGAACTAGTTGACCTAAGCTACTAGCCTATGGGCTATAGCTATTAGCCTATGGCCATTAGGGCTAACCCTAATTGACCAAATACCCATGACTTAACTAGTTTACCCCTTGTTTGACCAAGTGTTGACCAAGGTCAACCTTAGGTCAAACTTGACCTAATCAACCTAGTTTGACTTGAAACTAACCTTAATGACTAAGGTTTGACTAAACCCTAACTAGATGATTAGGTTGACCATATGGATTATGAGGGTTATCCTATATAAATGAAGATATGTATGGGGTTAAGTAGAATACTTAGGAATTAAGTCTTGATTTGAGTTAGACTATGGTTTTAGCTTGATTATAAGGTTAAGGTTGTATTGTACTGTATATTTATATGTGGTATACCTTATATAGGAAGTTGGTTATACCTTAGCCTAGTATTATAGTATCTTAGGTATCCTAAGACAGGTTAGCCTATGTTTGGTTGTGAGTTAGCCTTATAGAGTTTGACTGGATGTTGACCATTAGTCAAGATTAACCTAATTACCTGACTGACTAGTCTTTGTTTGACCAATACCTTAGTTGGTCTAAGTTTGACTTAGACTTGACCCAGATTGATCATGTTGACTAGTATTTGACTAGTTTGATTAGAATGTTGACCAGGAGTTGACTTTAACCTAGATTTAACTAATCTTGACTTGTTTGACCTTGTTTGACTCTATTTGACTTAGTTTGATTCCCTGTGACCTAATATGACTTGATTTGACTTAGATTGACTGTAGAGTTGACCAAGTTTGACTTTGACCTAGATTGGCTTAGAATTCATATAGATTGCATTGTAGATTTTATTTACCTTCATATTAGACATATCATAACTGTATTACTCTATTTTTTGGACATTGTGACCCTGGTACAGACATCTGATATTACACTACTCTTTCCAGAGTGTCAGGCGAGTACATTCTCTGATAATTCTCCATTTATTTGTCGATTACTGCATTTCAGTTCTAGTTAGTTCTATGTGATTCTCTGTATCAATACGTATGGATATTTCTTGATTCATGTATGCGACACATACCTTACTTACTGATCTCTATTACTGGAATCACTGGAATCATTCCGGAATCATTTCTGGAATCATCATGTATTGGCCGGACTCATCTCGATTTTTGTGTCTTGTACTGGATTCACTTGCTGGACGGGGAAATATTGAGTAAGACATGTAGACATGCCCCAAATCTGGAATCTCCAAACTGGAATCTACTGGAAGCATAGCCATCTCTTGCCTGATCAGTGAGAGATGTGCCTGATACCTACAGCCGTTTACATGTCGACCTCGGTATTTTAAAACACACTGTTAGATCATAGTTGGACTCACCCTGGTTTTATTGATCACTGTTGGACTCATCCTGTACTGGAAATTATCTGGTATCAGATTATATGGACTGGACTCACACTGGGATTACTTTAGACTTATATCGTACTGTCTGGACTCGCATATGATATTCTAGTTCAGTTAACTTTTATTACAGTCTTTATTGCCATGATTCTTCTCTTGTTTTAGTTACCTTTCTTTTCTTGTATCCTACTGCCTCTCTATGCCATCATTACCTGTATAAAACTGCCATGTTCATCAATAAAACTGTCTATAACTGCTTTATAGTTCTTTGTCATTTACTTGAGTTTTTTTTGATGAGTTGTGCTCGTTCCCGTCCTGATTGGACCTGTTGAAAATATTACAGATGATAATCCTGAGGACACATGCCCTGCTTACCATGGACCTGGCGAGGGATTAGCTACCTTTGGTCCCGACTCTCAGGAGTGATTCAGGAGATTAGCTAGTACACTACTTTAGCTTTCATGTTTTGACTTGTTGTATTAAAGTTAAGATATTGAGTCTGTATTAAGTTGGTTTGAGATATTGGTATATTATTTTAGTAGTTAGTTGTTGTTGTCTTTAATTCCTTAGGTATAACTTCTGTGTTATCTTTTCGTGCTTAGACTGTGTTTGAGTAGATCATACCCTTTACTTGCCCTCCATTCGGAGCTGATATCTGGACAAGTACTTTTTATATTTACTGCATGAGATTAGTTAGCAACCTAGAACAGCTTACTACCGCCGATACTGCGGCGTAGGCTGGACGTAACCACTTCTCGTGCCCCTATACAGGGTGCGGGTCGTGACACGTTTTTAGTGGTGGCCCACGCAGGTCGAGAGTCGCATTTGTGCGATTTCGTAGTAGCACGACGACTTAGTTGTACTGCTACGAGCCTGCGATAGAATATAGGAATTAAGGTATTAGGATGAGAGTATACCCAATCACTGTTAGGATTTCATGAGAGATTCCGGGACGACCCTTGAGAATCTTATTTTGAACTTCGATATTGAAAACCCTTTTCCTCTTGTTTTAATTCACCCTCACTCCTTGATGTTTAAGGGATCTTGGACTATTTAACCTTATTCATCATTACCTTCCTTATATTTTGACCTTTTTTACTGCTAATTTAGCCTTAGTTTTGCAAGCTTATATTTTATCGAGCTTGATCACGACATATTTTATTGGGGGCTAGTACCCACTAACATATTGTCTAATCAGGGCCGGTGCATGATGGTCTGATCAACCTATTGCACTTTGGTTCGCTTTCATATATTATTCTACATGGATGGAGCCACTTGCAGGTTCTGTTCTTTCAAATCCATTTCCATCTTGTTTCATTATATCTGTCTTGAAATCTAATTCCATATGCTCCCACCTATTTCTTATTTTTGATGAATTTGACCTGATAGTTCTTTTGATTTTATCTCTTACTTAGGAGTAGGAGTAGGAGTAGGAGTAGGAGTAGCTCTAATTGTTAATATAATCCTTTAGGAATGAATTGATGTATGTGCTATACCTTTGACTTAGAAGAGTAGCTCTAACCATAGAATGGTAAACCTCTTAACCCTATTGATTCATTGTTTTCTTACCTACCTAGTCTAATACCCATAGTCACAGACTATCCCATTTAACCTATCCTAGTACTACTATTGCATCACAACTTCTGGTTTAAATTTAGGTCATTGACCATTCCCACTCTAATTATGATCATCGTAGGCACATTACCATGACTTTTAAATTAGGAGCACAAGACTAGTTGTTTTCTCAAAACCAATTTCACAGGCATGACCTAGACTTGACAACCTACACCCATGACCTTAGTATCCCACTAAGGCACACCATTTTATACTTCAATTGCTTAGTACGACTTTCCTGACACAAGACTTCATCCTAAATTACCCTATAGAGTTACTTTTGATTCCAATTTAAATTGAGGATACCCTTGACCTAAACCTGCCAGTCCAATTTATTGGACATGACCCAGTATAGGTCTACTACCCACATTTTACTTGTTGACCTTGTATGCTGCTAAGTAGTAACTCTGACTTTGATTGATGAGGGTTTGACCTAGAAGGGGTACGACTATCTTAATTTCGAGGACGAAATTTCTCTAAGGAGGGTAGACTTGTAAGACCCAGATTTCTGAAAATGGGGTATTTTTGAAAATTTATTATTTTTATTACTTATTAATGGTGATTTAGTCATGATATGATTTTTGGTGATTTTTAGTGTAATTAAAACCATTTTCTAAGTCATGACTTATGACTTTGTGATTTACTAATGAAATCCTAGTGTAACCTTAGAGTTACTTGTCCTAGAGACTAACCATGATCATGTGAGCCTAGTCATAAGTTTAGAACATCAAAAATTGTGGTTTTAGCCTAAGGGGTATTTTGGTAAATTTCTAGGAATTAAGTAGGATTAGGAAGATTTTACTATTCATGGACTTTTGATTAGTGACTTGATAATCCCTAACCTAGTTTACCCTAACCTAGAGATTAGTCACTAACCTAGGAGGCTAATGTTAGATGTTAACCTATGTGTAAATATCTAGGTTTGATAATATCTAGATATTTTACTTTTAGATATTTTAGAAACCTAAAATATCTATCCCCTTAGTCAAATACTTAGGAGCTAAGTTTTGCTAGGTGGATAAACCCTAAATATCTACCCCGTACCCCCCATGACCAGCCAACCCTACCCCCTTCCATATAAACACACCCCCCCCCACACACACATTTATTCATGATCATTTTACATGAAATCAAAAACCAAGAAAAACCTAGAAAACCTTCCACTCTTTTGACCATAACTTTCTCATTACACAAGCTTTGAACCTCTAGTTTTCTCCATTAGGTCACCTACAATCTAAGGGAGCCTAGGGAAGTGTGCTACTCAGATTTTAGCAAGGAAGGACAAGTTGGGCTTTGAGGCTAATCACCCTTCATTTTGTGATTTTCAAGACATTTCACACATTGAGGTATTATGGCTAAACCTATTTAGATTATTGATTTTTCTTCATTATTGCATGCATATAGTTATAATATAGTTGTGGGTAGGGTTTGGTAAAATTTTAGGGTTGTTTGGTGTCGTATCGGACACGTATCCTACATGTAAAATCCTAATTTTGCTCACTATTTTTGTTCACTGTCATAGTATATTAACTCACTGTTTTCCAAATCTTTTTGAACCAAAACCTAGCCTAGCTAACCCTAACCCTAACCCTGTGTCACTGAGCACGTATTGGTTTGTGTCGTGTCCAAAATTGGACACAACAGCTCTCAGTTTGCACTGTTTAGACACTGCACAGTGCACATGAAATGTGCCCTGCTACCACAGTGTCCAACCATACTCTACACGCCACTTGGACACGTCAAACTTGACACACGATACGGGGCAATGACTGACAGGTCATCCCCAAAGTTTGGGATGACCTCGTGTCGTGTCGGACACGAAATCGACTCATGAAGGGTCGTTCTATACACAGTGTACACACACAGACACTCGACTTTGAGCGTGTCGTGTCCACTGTACACGACACGTGGACACTTCGTAGTGTCATGGACACGAAGCCTATCCATAGGCGAACACATTGGACACAACCACGTGGTGTCACGTGTCCCGTGTCGCGAACACGAGACACGCGAAAACACTGACACGCAGTCTGAACACGTATTTTAGGGCTTCTGATACGTGTATCGTGTCCCCTCTACACGACACGTGGACACATATCAGGCCCATGGACACGAAGCCCAACCCTAGGCGCACCTCTGGGCACGAGCACGAGGCCTGTGTCGCCTTGTGTCGTGTCCTAGAACGATTTGAAATCGTGTGTGATACGCACTGTATCAGTGTGTGTCTAATTTACCCGTGCGACTTTAAACCCGCGTGGACACGCCGTGTCGTGTCGTGACACCGTGTCAGGCTACTAGGGACCTAGTCTAACCTAGGGGCTACAGTTACCAACCAACATTGGGCCATTTTAGTTTGATTTAGGTGGTGTTTGGTTTAACCTAAGATCTAGGTTTACTGTCCAATATTCCAGTTTTGGGATTTATTCCCAGTTTTCTAAAATGAATTTTGATTGTATTTTAATGATGATTTTTGCATATAATGCTATGTTATTATTAGGTTAACATGTTGTATAAATGTTAGTGTGTGTGTGGGTGAAATTTGGGGAGAAATGGATGTGTATTCATGTGTTTTCACACATGTGCAAGGAGGGGCCTGTTTAGTGTTTTGTGTGTGTGTGTGTGTGTGTGTTGAGGGCTGGACTTTGATTCCAGGAACTGGAACCACTCCCCTCCCCTTCCTGTGTACTCTCTTCCCCTCTCTCTTAGTGTCCATCTCTCTCTCACCCCCTCTCTCTCTAAGATTCCCTCTCTCTACACTCTCATTACTTCTCTCTCTATATATATATTGTATATAATATATATTAGGTATATTATACATATATATTATGTATGTATATATGGTTATATATATATATATATATATATATATATATATATATATATATATATATATATATATATATGTGGGGTATATGGGTATTTATATATAGTGGCTATATATATAGGTTTTACATTATATAGTGTATGTATATATATATCTATATAGGTAAACCTAGAACTAGTTGACCTAAGCTACTAGCCTATGGGCTATAGCTATTAGCCTATGGCCATTAGGGCTAACCCTAATTGACCAAATACCCATGACTTAACTAGTTTACCCCTTGTTTGACCAAGTGTTGACCAAGGTCAACCTTAGGTCAAACTTGACCTAATCAACCTAGTTTGACTTGAAACTAACCTTAATGACTAAGGTTTGACTAAACCCTAACTAGATGATTAGGTTGACCATATGGATTATGAGGGTTATCCTATGTAAATGAAGATATGTATGGGGTTAAGTAGAATACTTAGGAATTAAGTCTTGATTTGAGTTAGACTATGGTTTTAGCTTGATTATAAGGTTAAGGTTGTATTGTACTGTATATTTATATGTGGTATACCTTATATAGGAAGTTGGTTATACCTTAGCCTAGTATTATAGTATCTTAGGTATCCTAAGACAGGTTAGCCTATGTTTGGTTGTGAGTTAGCCTTATAGAGTTTGACTGGATGTTGACCATTAGTCAAGATTAACCTAATTACCTGACTGACTAGTCTTTGTTTGACCAATACCTTAGTTGGTCTAAGTTTGACTTAGACTTGACCCAGATTGATCATGTTGACTAGTATTTGACTAGTTTGATTAGAATTTTGACCAGGAGTTGACTTTAACCTAGATTTGACTAATCTTGACTTGTTTGACCTTGTTTGACTCTATTTGACTTAGTTTGATTCCCTGTGACCTAATATGACTTGATTTGACTTAGATTGACTGTAGAGTTGACCAAGTTTGACTTTGACCTAGATTGGCTTAGAATTCATATAGATTGCATTGTAGATTTCATTTACCTTCATATTAGACATATCATAACTGTATTACTCTATTTTTAGGACATTGTGACCCTGGTACAGACATCTGATATTACACTACTCTTTCCAGAGTGTCAGGCGAGTACATTCTCTGATAATTCTCTCATTTATTTGTCGATTACTGTATTTCAGTTCTAGTTAGTTCTATGTGATTCTCTGTATCAACACGTATGGATATTTTTGGATTCATGTATGCGACACATACCTTAGTTACTGATCTCTATTACTGGAATCACTGGAATCATTCCGGAATCATTTCTGGAATCATCATGTATTGGCCGGACTCATCTCGATTTTTGTGTCTTGTACTGGATTCACTTGCTGGGCAGGGAAATATTGAGTAAGACATGTAGACATACCCCAAATCTGGAATCTCCAAACTGGAATCTACTGGAAGCATAGCCATCTCTTGCCTGATCAGTGAGAGATGTGCCTGATACCTGCAGCCGTTTACATGTCGACCTCCGTATTTTAAAACACACTGTTAGATCATAGTTGGACTCACCCTGGTTTCATTGATCACTGTTGGACTCATCCTGTACTGAAAATTATCTGGTATCAGATTATATGGACTGGACTCACACTGGGATTACTTTAGACTTATATCGTACTGTCTAGACTCGCACATGATATTCTAGTTCAGTTAGCTTTTATTACAGTCTTCATTGCCATGATTCTTCTCTTGTTTTAGTTACCTTTCTTTTCGTGTATCCTACTGCCTCTTTATGCCATCATTACCTGTATAAAACTGCCATGTTCATCAATAAAACTGTCTATAACTGCTTTATAGTTCTTTGTCATTTACTTGGGTTTTTCTTGATGAGTTGTGCTCGTTCCCGTCCTGATTGGACCTGTTGAAAATATTACAGATGATAATCCTGAGGACACATGCCCTGCTTACCATGGACCTGGCGAGGGATTAGCTACCTTTGGTCCCGACTCTCAGGAGTGATTCAGGAGATTAGCTAGTACACTACTTTAGCTTTCATGTTTTGACTTGTTGTATTAAAGTTAAGATATTGAGTCTGTATTAAGTTGGTTTGAGATATTGGTATATTATTTTAGTTGTTAGTTGTTGTTGTCTTTAAATCCTTAGGTATAACTTCTGTGTTATCTTTTCGTGCTTAGACTGTGTTTGAGTAGATCATACCCTTTACTTGCCCTCCATTTGGAGCTGATATCTGGACAAGTACTTTTTATATTCACTGCATGAGATTAGTTAGCAACCTAGAATAGCTTACTACCGCCGACACTGCGGCGTAGGCTGGACGTAACCACTTCTCGTGCCCCTATACAGGGTGCGGGTCGTGACATATAGGTCCTGGAAGTATTGCCTTGTCCTGAGTCACACTCACTTGACCTGTCTTGACCCGTTAGTTGCACTTGACTTCATTCGACTTGACTGGACACATGTATAGTTCCTTGTGACATAGAGGACATTTACTAGGCATGCGGGCTATATGATAGTTTCTGTTGGCCGGTAGTTCGGATGAGCTTCGGTTGTATTGATTATTCTGTTGGCCGTTAGTTTCGTGCTACGGTTGTGATACTCTGTTGGTCGTTAATCTTGGATGAGATGCGATTGTATTTCTGTTGGCTGTTAGTTTCGGATGAGCTACGGTTGTCATGGTACCCCTGTCTGTTAGCCCAAGTGTCGAACATTGTCTTTGATGTTGCATTGTCAGGTATTTCGTGTAGAAGTACAGTGTTCTATTTTTGTCATTTTCTTTATGCATGTTATACTGTAGCGTGGCATGTTCTTCCTGTATCTTGTTAGTCCCCTGAGGACCTGAATCTCTTCAGTTTAGTCGAGTTTTGAGCCAGGAGCAGACGAGCAGATTTGAGCTAGCATAGACCACGGTAGCACTACAGACGAGGGTACTTTGATGATTAGCAGTTTTGATTCAGTTATTTCCATTTCATGTTCTATTTTATCTGTCTATTGGAAGTGGATTTGTGTCCACCGGATGAGACTTGGATTCGCGATGAGCTTGATACTTCATTTTATTTATTATCATTCTATTTTTAGTCTCAATTGAGTTGATTGTGTCATATTTCTGTGGATGAGATCTAGACTGCCTTGTTAGATTCTGTGACTTGTTTACGTACTAGACAGCGTTCTACCGTCGATACTGCGGCATAGGCTGGACTTGGACACGTCTCGTATCCGAAAAGCGGGTGCGGGTCGTGACAAGTTTTTTGGTGGCCCATGCAGGTCTACGTTAATCACTTCGGTTACATTACTGTGCCGTCGTGAGCCTGCACATAGGATTAGAAACTTAGGATCTCATCCACGTGTCTTGACTCACTATTGACCTCTATTTTTCATTGAACCTTAACTTGTATCCTGCTTGAGATCTTCATACCGTCTAATGTTTTACTTTGATGCAGTAAATGGATTCTCAAGACAGGAACGACGCTTCCCTGAACACCCCACCGGCTACAGGGGGATTCTCCACTTACATAACCCCGTCAACGTAGGAAGGCCAGCTTACTCATCAGGACGACCCGGCTCAACCGCAATACCCGAGATTCCGCAGAGACGACATCCTACCACCAGCACAAGTTCCGCATCCAGCACCTACCATGCACCCTGCACCGGCGATGTATCCAGCTCATATGATGCATCCAGTACCAGCGATGTATCAAGCACCTGCCATGTACCCAACACATGTTCTGCCTCCGCCACCTCTGCTGGACAATGTCGCTCTCCTTGGAATCTTCCAGCAGCTCATCACTTCACAGACGCGACAGGCCGACGCTTTTCGTGATACCTTGAAAGAGGCTCTCCAGACTAGAGACGCTCCACGACCGTGCCCTAAAACTTCCAAGGATTTTATGGACCTTAGGCCCAGAGAATTCAAAGGAACAGAAGGGATTCTCTACGCGGATGAGTGGTTAGAGAACGTAGACCGCAACCTTCGGAGGGCTCGAGTTCCTGAAGACCTGAAGGTCGAGAATGCTAGCATTCAACTTTACGACATCGCCCGCATATGGTATGGAGATGAGCCCTGATTTATTACACCAGATGTGACTTGGAAAGAGTTCAAGGAGCTGTTCAAGAAAAATGTCTACCCCAACGCGGCCAAAGAGGAGTTAGAGAGCGAGTTGGAGAGCCTAGAGCAGGGCAACCTCTCCATCGACGAGTACACCGCAGAGTTTTCCCGCCTCAGCCTCTTCGCAGATGCCTCGACTCCGGAAGCCAAAGCGAAGAAGTTCAGAAAAGGGCTATCGCACGATATTCGTATTGCCATTGCCACCTGTCTAGCCACGACCTACGAAGGGATCTTGAAGGTCGCACAGGCGGTAGAGAAAGAGTTGAATCGCAAGCAAAAGAGAGACCGAGACGCATTTGGAGGAGGCATCAGCCAATCGGGATCAGCGAAGCGTCACAATGTTCCAGGAAGGGCCCCAGCACATCAGCATCACCAGCAGCCTCAGCCAGCTACAGTAGCAGCTCGAGCACCACAAGGAGGACCAGAGAGACACCCCATCCAACAACAACAGAGAGCAGCTTCATACCATCATCAAAAGAGTATTACTTGTCACTTTTGTGGCAAGGCAGGTCATATTGTTAAAGATTACTACCTCAAGTTTGGAAGATGTTTAGTTTGTGGATCCAACCAGCACAAGGTTCGAGATTGCCCAGAAAGACGTGCCGCTATGCACTGATTAGCAATAATGCAGGTGAGAAGGTAAATTATTATAAGTAGTTATGGATGGATATGATGATAAAAATTGTTAGTGATGCTTGTTAGATACCTATCTAAAATATGGTAGCTATATATTTGGATTGTCTAGAAAATCGTTACGACGAAGGAAGCGTACGAAAGAATAGAGAGATTGGCCCCCTTCCAGCCAGATGGTTTGCCATGACAACTAATTATTAACGGCAACATGATTGGTGGCTGGTAATATAGGAAAAGAATTTTATATAGGGACCCGAACCACATATACATGCTGCTAAGTTTCCTTTCAAAAGGAAATGAAATTTTTTTACTTGTTATAATTACAAAGTAGTTAAAATTCAAATAGATAGGGACCATGCGTGTTTATCTGTATATATAAATATAGAATTCCAAATATGTGGAACTAACTATAGTAAAAAAATCTATATTTTCTATAATAATAAGTGTAAATATTAATATTGTGGTTATATATATATATTAGGCTTGTTGGACAAGATTTGGTTTTATCATAGTTAGTTACAATAGTTTCTATTCCTAATATTATATTAGCAAGCACTTGTTAGTTTCATGCCCTAGTCTAGATGGTAATACCATGTTGTGTGTACTATGATTGTTCTCGACAGTAGACGTGATGTGCAAGGACCGATAGTTTGGAGCCTTTTTGATGCACTAACCGCTTAGGGGTTTCTTAAGCGTATGAGCCTCCAGAGGATCGGCCTATCGATAACCATGTTATCATCCATTCATCTTTGCCTAACTTTTCCATGTTGTATAATACCATGCTCTCTTTGTTTTTCTAGCTTGCATCATGTGCGAGCAAATATCCTCGTCTTCTTTTCCAATTAGTGTACTTTCAATCACATTATTATTTCGTTGAGCGTTAGCTAATATGTTAATACGGTCGTGCCATTTCTTCAGAACCTACCGTTCAAATCCTACCTGATTTTGTTAATTCGTCCGACTTTTAATTTCGAGGACGAAATTCATCTAAGGTGGGTAGGATGTGAGCCCCTGATTTTTTATTTCTTTAATAGACATTGTGAATGGATATTTGGAAATTAGGAATCATTATATTTGCATCCTTGTATTAAGGAGTTTCGAATTGATTTATTTAAAAAAAAAATTATATATAAAAATTTAGAGTTGGTATCTCTTAAGAATTATTTCCATATTACTACTGCACTCTGTATTTGTTTATTTATTAACTAAATAACATTTCTCAACTTTATTTATTCATTTTTGAACTCCTACACATGAGTTATATTGAATGTTATTAATTAATCTATTTAAATTTTAACTTTTCCTTTAAGCTTTTTCGACCAAATTCATTCAGCCCATAATAATTCCTATCCATCCTTATTTTCTCCACCTATCTCAACACTCAGCAAGGCCCAACCACCAATAGTCTAGGGTTGTACGCAACTATATAAACATAAACCCAAAAGAGAACTCTTGGAAGAGCAACAACAGCCGCCAACACATTCTTCCTTCCTACCTCCAAGTTCTTCTCTCCATCTACGCGCACCCCACGACCAACGTCCACACCCGACCACACCTGCCGCGGACTGTCAAACTCCGACGTCATCACCACCCCGTGCTTAGCAGGCTACACCGGACGACAACGTTGTGCCTCCATCTACGCTGCAAGCCTTCGAGTATCCGCCACCACCTCGGACGTTGGCAGCCCACCTTTGTCGTTGACGTCGTCGTACCAACATCGAAAGGATCCCAGCGGTCATCGTTATTGGCTTAGTGACCAGACGACGCGAGCGGGAACCTCACTGGTGGACCAGTTGGAATTCAACGACACTACGACCGTGTCGAACAATCGGGACGTCTACAGGCAACTCTACTTAACTAGTCTTCGTGCCATGAAAGCGTCGAACTTACTCATCACAGCACGATAAATACCTTAATACTCTGTAAGTTTTCCTCTTTCTCCATTTTAATAATGTGGGAGTAGTTGTCGCATGCATAATGTGGGAGTAGTTGCCGCATGCTTTATATATGTATACAGAATGATATGCTTAAATGCATGAACACCCACATTCACGTGAGAATGGGTCTACAAAGGAGAAAGAAGCACAGTGGTATGCTTGCTTTGTGAGAACATTAATTTAATGGTATAGTTGGAAGCCTTCAATTAATGGTTCATGGGAGTATGTGTTAAAAAGCAAAGGATTAAGACTTGCTTCAAACAAAGCAAGGCTTGGAAACCTATGTAATAGTTTTTTCCTTTCTTTTCTTCTTTCTTTTCAAATAATTATTATACATATAATATATTGAAATTAAGAAATAGATTATTTAATGTGAGTATTTGATAGACCAGTAGAAAGTATATTAGAAGTTGTATAAAAGATTGTTACTGTTAGCTACTTTAGTGGAGATAGATTGGAATTTTGTGAATAACCCCTTTTCTTTTCTTTACAATTAAACACACAAGTAAAATGCAATAGTATGTAAATAAGAGGTGCATTAGTATTCGAGTTGTTCACTGGGCCGGTTCGGCCCGGGCCTGCCCGTGGACCGGACCGGCCCGCCCCCCTATAAGCCCGGACCGGCCCGCCGTGGGCCCGAACCGGCCCGGCCCCCCATGTGTACTCGGTTCGGGTCGGCCCCCCCCCCCCCCCCCCCCCCCCCCCCCCCCAGCCCGAGCCCGGCCCGGCCCGGACCGGTCATTTTTTTTTTTTTTTTTTTTTTTATATTAAACAGGCCCGGCCCGGTTGGACCGGCCCGGCCCGGCCCGCTGGGACCGGTCCAGCCTGCGCCGACCGTTTGAATTTTTGATTTTTTTTTTTTTTTTTTAAACTTTTGACCGTTGGGGGGGGGGTCTTTTACCAAAATACCCCTCCCATATAGCCGTTATTAAAACGTTGGGAGGGGTATTTTGGTCTTTTTTGGCCTAAAATTACCAAAATAATCCCAAAAAATTCCTATAAATAGCCCAAAAATCCCATTTTTCATACACAACTCATTCCGCTATTTTATAAACATTTAAGTTACAAATTTTTAAAATTAAAATACAAATGAAAATGATTACTTTTACATGGTTTTTAAAATGGTTTTAAAAAGAAAATACATATTTTGTAAAAACATTTTATAAACATTTTTATTAAAAAGAAAATATTTTATAAACATTTTATCATATTTTGTATAAACATTTTATAAAAAATTGTATAAACATAAAATTATAAACATTTTATAAATATTTTTTAAACATATTTTGTATAAACATTTTATAAATATTTTTTTTATAAACATTTAAGTTAAAAAATTTTAAAATTAAAATACAAAAAAAAATATTAAAAAACTAAATAAAACAAAAAACTGTAAAAATAATAATAATAATAATAATCCAAAAATTCGGGCCGGTCCGGTCAACCCGGCCTGAACCGGCCCGAACCGGCCTAGGCCCGGACCGGCCCGACCCCACTAGTCCCGGTTCAATGGGCCGGGCTGGGCCACGTGGAAAATAACCGGGCCGGGCTTAGCCCGGACCGAAATAATGTGTGGGCCGGTCCTGGACCGACCCGAACCCGGTCAGGCCCGCCGCCCCTGGACCGTGGGCCGGCCCGGACCGGACCGGTTACACCATGAATTAGTATAAAATGAGCCCACCATGCATGCACGTAAGCAAAGGTGGAAATGTACTCTAATCCACCAAAAGTTGTTTTACACTTTACATATATCCCCTGTTGTTTCCTTTCCTTACACCATAACCATATTTTTAGCTTTTGAGCATATATAGGATCTAATCTACAAAGTTGCATATAAATATATATATGTATCCTATATTTAAATCATGCCAGTATATAATTTGTACTTAAAATCAGTAGGTAATAATATTTATGTAAATTTACTTGGGTTTTAAATGCATCTAAAACAACTAGTAGCTATAAATCAAATTATTATTATATAAATAGACTAATGTTATGACAAGTCTATGGCATACATTATAAATACTCTATATATATTAACTAACTTTATGAGACAAACCCGGTAATAGTTACCAAATTAGAATGTTAACAAATTTTGTTTGGTTACTAGGGTGGCAATCCTTTCCTTGCCTCAACACGGATTTGGGCGACTCTGCAGGCAAGTATACCTTGCCCACTCTACAGTATTTTCATGTATTCTTCTATATTGCAGTTTCTTTTCTGTCACATTTTGTTACCTGCTTCTTATGTTCATGTCAGTGATATTTTCCTCATTTACGTGCACGTACATTATTTTCTTTATCCAGTATGTCACTGTTACTTCATGTATAGGTCCTGGTAGTATTGCCTTGTCCTGAGTCACATTCACTTGACCTGTCTTGACCCGTTAGTTGCACTTGACTTCATTCGACTTGACTGGACACATGTGTAGTTTCTTGTGACATAGAGGACATTTACTAGGCATGCGGGCTATATGATAGTTTCTGTTGGCCGGTAGTTCGGATGAGCTTCGGTTGTATTGATTATTCTGTTGGCCGTTAGTTTCGTGCTACGGTTGTGATACTCTGTTGGTCGTTAATCTCGGATGAGATGCGATTGTATTTCTGTTGGCTGTTAGTTTTGGATGAGCTACGGTTGTCATGGTACCCCTGTCTGTTAGCCCAAGTGTCGAACATTGTCTTTGATGTTGCATTGTCAGGTATTTCGTGTAGAAGTACAGTGTTCTATTTTTGTCATTTTCTTTATGCATGTTATACTGTAGCGTGGCATGTTCTTCCTGTATCTTGCTAGTCCCCTGAGGACCTGATGATCTCTTCAGGTTTAGTCGAGTTTTGAGCCAGGAGAAGACGAGCAGATTTGAGCTAGCATAGACCACGGTAGCACTACAGACGAGGGTACTTTGATGATTAGCAGTTTTGATTCAGTTATTTCCATTTCATGTTCTATTTTATCCGTCTATTGGTAGTGGATTTGTGTCCACCGGACGAGACTTGGATTCGCGATGAGCTTGATACTTCATTTTATTTATTATCATTCTATTTTTAGTCTCAATTGAGTTGATTGTGTCATATTTCTGTGGATGAGATCTAGACTGCCTTGTTAGATTCTGTGACTTGTTTATGTACTAGACAGCGTTCTACCGCCGACACTACGGCGTAGGCTGGACTTGGACACGTCTCGTATCCGAAAAGCGGGTGCGGATCGTGACAAGTTTTTTGGTGGCCCATGCAGGTCTACGTTAATCACTTCGGTTACATTACTGTGCCGTCGTGGGCCTGCACATAAGATTAGAAACTTAGGATCTCATCCACGTGTCTTGACTCACTATTGACCTCTATTTTTCATTGAAGCTTAACTTGTATCCTGCTTGAGATCTTCATACCGTCTAATGTTTTACTTTGATGCAGTAAATGGATTCTCAAGACAGGAACGACGCTTCCCTGAACACCCCACCGGCTACAGGGGGATTCTCCACTTACATAACCCCGTCAACATAGGAAGGCCAGCTTACTCATCAGGACGACCCGGCTCAACTACAATACCCAAGATTCTGCAGAGACGACATCCCACCACCAGCACAAGTTCCGCATCCAGCACCTACCATGCACCCTGCACCGGCGATGTATCCAGCTCATATGATGCATCCAGTACCAGCGATGTATCAAGCACCTGCCATGTACCCAACACATGTTCTGCCTCCGCCACCTCTGCTGGACAATGTCGCTCTGGAATCTTCCAGCAGCTCATCACTTCACAGACGCGGCATGCCGACGCTTTTCGCGATACCTTTAGAGAGGCTCTCCAGACTAGAGACGCTCCACGACCGTGCCCTGAAACTTCCAAGAATTTTATGGACCTTAAGCCCAGAGAATTCAAAGGAACAGAAGGGATTCTCTACGCGGATGAGTGGTTAGAGAACGTAGACCGCAACCTTCGGAGGGCTCGAGTTCCTGAAGACCTGAAGGTCGAGAATGCTAGCATGCAACTTTACGACATCGCCCGCATATGGTATGGAGATGAGCCCCGATTTACCGCACCAGATGTGACTTGGGAAGAGTTCAAGGACCTGTTCAAGAAAAAGTTCTACCCGAACGCGGCCCAAGAGGAGTTGGAGAGCGAGTTCGAGAGCCTAGAGCAGGGCAACCTCTCCATCGACGAGTACACCGCAGAGTTTTCCTGCCTCAGCCGCTTCGCAGATGCCTTGACTCCGGAAGCCAAAGCGAAGAAGTTCAGAAAAGGGATATCGCACGATATTCGTATTGCCATCGCCACCAGTCAAGCCACGACCTACGAAGGGATCTTGAAGGTCGCACAGGCGGTAGAGTAAGAGTTGAATCGCAAGCAAAAGAGAGACCGAGACGCATTTGGAGGAGGCATCAGCCAATCGGGATCAGCGAAGCGTCACAATGTTCCAGGAAGGGCCCCAGCACATCAGCATCACCAGCAGCCTCAGCCAGCTACAGTAACAGCTCGAGCACCACAAGGAGGACTAGAGAGACACCCCATCCAACAACAACAGAGAGCAGCTTCATACCATCATCAAAAGAGTATTACTTGTCACTTTTGTGGCAAGGCAGGTCATATTGTTAAAGATTACTACCTCAAGTTTGGAAGATGTTTAGTTTGTGGATCCAACCAGCACAAGGTTCGAGATTGAACCTATTAGGACAAAGAGTTCAACGTGAGTTCTGTCAATCTTGTAATTTTATCTGAGTTATTAAAGGTTAAGATTTGTCTAGGTGACGTACGTCATCGCCATATACTTGTCTTCATCTTGTGCTTGGTGTCCGATAGATGGGATTGATTTTGATCATGTGGGTTGGTAAACGCTTCTGCACGCGCCCAACAGTTGTGAGTATGGATAAGGGCATCTATATTTGGGTTTATCCAAATCACAACACTAAAATAAATAAACAAAAAAGTTTGAATTTTGAATTTTTATTTCCAGATTCTACCCATTACCACGTTCTAGCTATAGCTTATGGATTTTAGTTGGTATGTTTATTGTTGCCCTTTCCAAGGTTCTTTGCATCTTTACTCATGATGTCTTTTGTCCCAAATTATCCTTTTCTTCAATCAGAAACATATGAGGAAGAAAAAAAGTTATGGCCCCAGCTCTGCAGAACCAAAAAATCACCACTATACGTCTCAGCTCTGCAGAACCGAAAATCACCACCATACGTCTCGGCTCTACAGAACCAAAAATCACCAGTATACGTCTCGGCTCTACAGAACCAAAAATTACCAGTATATATGATGTTGTCATGACCCGTACCCGAATATCGGGCACGAGTACGTGGGCCACGCCCAGCCTACGCAGCAGTATTGGCGGTAGAGCGCTGTCAAGTACCAAACAATTATCTCAACATCTAAATGATCTATAATAACAATATGTACTCAAATCACATATGACTAAGGTAGATATGAATAAAAAGATGATAGTAACTCTAAATTAGACAGAAACTACAAATGATCATACATACCATAAAAGTATTAGAGACAACCCGATAACGGAAACACAAATCTAGATAAGGAATAATGACCTAGAGCTCCCAGATAGACAATTCACGGTAAATGGAACATCGAGATCTATCTCAACTAGCACCTTCCTGTAGTCCAAGAATATGGAGCATAACAACTCTTAAAAATATGGTTATCCAGTCAGGATTGGAGCAAAGTACATAAACTAACAACAGTTCCATTAAATTGACAAAAACTATAAATAACTGAAAGTAATGAAATACATGATGGGTAAGTAAAACTGAACTGTAGAAAAGTAAGAAAATCATGAGAGCATGTCATGTTAACAATGTACTATAAGTAATCAGGAGCACAGTGTAACAGCAGGTGATAATCTAGAATAGAACGTGTACTACTACTAAACGGTGCCTTGAGATTTTAGTTTATTATGTGATCGACTTGGGACTAGGATCAGGCTATCCATATGACCGGCTATGCACAAAAACAAGCACAGGTAAACCTAGAAATCAGGCCAACCATACATGAAAGCTATGCACAAGTACAAGTAAGGTCATGCTATACTCTACGTGTGGCGAGGGTGAGGTATACACAAATAAGTAGGAGTATGATCACATAATCTCCTAATATCTCTCCATCCCCTAACTAGTATAATGGATCCAACCATGGCATGTTACGACACAGGATTCTCTAAGAGGATTGTAAATCCCCTTAGGAATCGGTGTCCACACAAGTAAAAGAACAATAATATTCAAGAACAAGTCATGTACCAGTATACCAGGATAACCATGAATAATATCTCATGACGGGATCCAAGCTATACCAATCCATGTACTCTAATGTCAGGAATAAAGCATAACACTACAAACTGATATCATAGAGACTATCAAGGTAATGAAAACTATCAGAGAATGTACTCGCCTCAATTTGGTTGGAGGCGACGTGTGCAGAACGAACGTATCGTCACGAAATATGTACGATGCTATGCTCCACAAGATGGTCCAAACGATGGCACAGACGGTCCCATCGAGTCCAGAATAGTCCAAATAGCCTAGTTTGGTATGTAGAAGACCAAAATCAGAGTTCGACACAATAATAGAATTAAGAAATAAAAAACAACTATAATAGTCGCGATTTATGATTTTAAGGGGAAAAAACATAACTGAATACGTATAACTATTAGAAAATCATTTATAACAATTTATTTAGAAACTATATTTTATTAACCATAATACTTACATACACACACACACACACACACACACACACACACATATATATATATATATATATATATATATATATATATATATATATATATATATATATATATATATATATATATATATATATACATATCCAAAAGGCATAGGAAAATATTCTAGTACTTAATCTCTAATTTTGTCAAATACAATTTTTAGGCTAAGAATCGTATTTAAAATAGATAAAAGTAATATACAAACATATTTAGGGCTTTAAAAACCATATTTAAAAAGATTGCTAATTAATCTAATATTTATAATATATTACTAGCTAAATTATCAACAATGCCCAAAATAATTCTATTAACTAAAATATTGATTAATCAAAAATATAACCCAAATCTTAAGGTAAATAATATTTGAATTAAAATACTAATTGAATTAAATTAATTATATATATAATCATAATTATACAACTAGCAAAAACCTTCCAATGGCTTCGGTGCCCAGCCTAACAGTTTCACAATCCTAACCCCAAATACCACATTAGGCTAGCCCATCCAAAACCCTAAACTTACTGTTAATCCAAAAATTAATATTAATAAAAAATATATATATTAACAGCTAATAAATATAATAACAATAATAATAATAGAAACTATACTAGCAACTAATATATGGTTTGCAAAAAGGAAGGGGGTCTCTGTTGACCCATAAAATTTCGAAGGGGCTTGGCCCAATCCAAAACTCTAAATCCATTCAATGGTACACTTAAAACTCAATCCCTAATGGTAATAATAATATTAGTATTAAACAATCTATATTAACTATGGAAGGGGGGTGTGTGTGAAGCTGTTGCTTCACTCGCCCTTATTTCTCCAAATTCATTATTTTAAGAGAGAGAGAGAGAGAATCGGTCGCGAGAGACTGATCGAAAGAGAGCAGTGAGTTGAGTGGAGGGAAAGGAGCGGCGCTCACCATGGGGCTCTGGTCGGTACGGGCGCACGGGGCGGCGCTTGCGGAGTGGAGGGCCAGATCTAGTCGGCAGAACAGATGGCACGAGCGACGGCAGTGGCACAGCGAGTCGTAGTGGTCGGGGTGTTCGGGGGACGAGGCAGTCGACGAGAACGAAAAGGTCGAACGACAAACTTTCGAGCGACGGTGGGCAGGGGTTCACATCGTCATCTCTCCCTTTCTCTCTCTTTATTTCTATGTTGTGTGTCACTTCCCGTTCCCAGAATACGTATTTTAATACGTGTACTTCTTGAATACATTTATTTAATATTTATCATGCAATTATTCTGTATTTTATTTCTTTAATTTCACGCTAATTATTTTTCTGTATTTTATTTTCTGCTTTTGTTTTGCCCATGGGTTAGTTGGTTCATTTCTGGATTTCGGTGGTTCATCATGGACCCGACCAACTACCTACCACATCTCCATTTAAAGCCCCAACCCTCTCTCTCTTTATTGCTTCTCCTTCTCATTTACTCTTCTTCTTCCTCATAACTCTCTCCACCTACCAAGAGCTTAGGTAAGTACATCTTGCTCCACATGAGAACCTATATTTTTATGGTTCATTTAACTTCCTCTCGTGATCCTAAGATAGTTTAGAACTTGGCATTTTGTATTTTGAAGTTTCATTTTTAGTAGATATAGAAATTACTATTTTTCGGATTTTGTGGGTTTTGATCTATCAAACTTTCTAATTTTCAAGTTTCGTTCGTTCCAGATTGTGAGATTTGTGTTATAACCCCTTTCGATCTGTGAAACTTCCATTTTTGGCTCAGATTGAAGTTCATGGAATTGGAGTTCCGGAGGTTCTCTACGCACTCGTTTATACGTGCTCATGTAATATCAGGCCCTACGCACACGTTTATATGTGCTCGCGTAATATCAGGCTCTACGCACACGTTTATACGTGCTCGCATAATATCAGGCTCTACGCACACGTTTATATATGCCCACGTAATATCAAGCTCTACGCCCATGTTCATTCGTGAATTCGGTTTACGCAAGTCTACTCTGGCTTGGTGTATTCTTTACGCGTAACGATTCCTTTACGCGTAACGATTATCCTTTACGCATAAAAGATTCATGTGTAAACTTGGACTCTTTACGCATACAAGTTTTACGCGTAACTTTATTATTTACGCCTACTCTTCTGGCTTAGCGTAAGATGAGTTTTTACACGCAACTTTGTTCCTTTATTGGAGCGTACTTCTTTACGCGCAAGCTTTATTCCTTCACGCGTAAACTTCCCTCACACGTAAAATTCCTTTACATATATTTCATTGGGCGTACTCTTCTGGCTTGGCGTAATTCATCGAACGTACTCCTTGGGCCTACGTGGCATCCCTTACTATATCCTTACGCCTTTTTGACATGAACTCGATATAATCATGATATGCTAATATTTTAATACATATTATGGTGTGGAATGTGCCCTGTGTTCTGATTGGTTTATGGATACCTAGTATGACTGGAATTTAACCCTGAGAGTTATAGACTCGACCATACTGAATACTAGTTTGACTTTCATGTATTGTCACAATTGATAATGATTGTTACCTTGACTAAAAGATGTATCATGCGTTCCTAGTTAGAACTAAAGAGACTGGCTAGTCGTCTTACTGAAACTGAATGAGGCACGTTCATATTAACTATGAACCATTGCAATCGACTAGCCGATCCCCATGACTATGGTAGTTGTATACGCAAGTGTAGCTACCATCGGCCAGCCCTGTGACAGGAACCTTTCCTTGAGTTACTCGTTCTCCTTTCGACCTTCAAGCTACTATTGGGACCTAGCCATCTGAATTTGAGGAATGATCCTTGGCTTGACTTATATCTACCGTATCCCAATACGTCGTACCTTATTCCTTATTAACAAGAGTCGAGGTAAATATCTAGACTTTAGAATCCTTCTACCTCATTATTCCTAAAACTCTGTCCTAGCTTCTAAGGTGGGTAGACTGTAAGCTCTCTAAAATTTTGGAGTATACGAGGATTACCGATTGATTAGAATAATTTCCATTAGAATGAATATTTAGTGCCCCATGGACTTCCACTTTCCATTGAGATTATTTTGTGTCCCCGGCCGTGTCATTAATATTCGGAGCACGAGACCAGCTGTTACCTACCAACAAATTTCATATACAAGATATAGACGAGTCCACCTTTATCTAGGTATATCATATCCCACTCAAACCCGTCTCCTTGTACTCTATTTTTATGGTACGACTTTCAGGACAAAATGACTAGCTATAACCCTTACCATAGTACCGATACACTTTCCGACTTCCACTAGGGCCGCAACCCTAACCTAGTAAACATATTTTTATCTTAGAATCTTGTTCAGTCAATATAGATTGAAATCCAAGGTTCATCCAACCAACGATTGATGTCCAATCAGGGAGCCCATTAAGACCCAGTAAAAACCCATCCGTACGTACCACCATATTTGGGCTAGAAAACCGAACTATTTGAAATAGGTCCCTATACCTATTATGTAGTCTCCACCTCTTAGAATGTGAAGTCATTCGTAACCTTATTCCATCTACCTGGAAGTCGTGACACGATCTTGTGTTGCATTATATCCCTTGCTAGTGTGTTTAAATAACCACGGGGAAGATCACAATCTTGATTTCTCAAATTCTGTTCTAATTTGGGACCTTGTTTTAGATTAACTCCGAGAACGAAATTTCCGTATTACACGTATTGCAAGCCCCTCTAAGAACAAAGGATTCTTCGATTTAGCAAGTGACTGGACTAGAGTAGCCCAATCTAGCAAATAAGTCAATGGTTCGTAAATACTCATTTTAGCTGTATCGTTGGATACTCTCTACTGCTCTTGAAACTTTGTAGTTGCTCTCGATTATTCTTCCTTACCTTTCCGTCCTTCCTATTTCAGAGCTACGAATGGGCATACTATTTAGAGTTTATCAATATATTTCTTAGCTACTGGTGTAAATTTGTGCTTGTTAAATTTTGGATTGCTTGATAGGTAGGAGAGGATTATAGATACCATATTCCTAGATATTTGTTGGTAGAATTGTTAGCAAATAGTTAGAAGGTTTTAAGATTTTAGTTTGAGGAGTAGTGTGACCAAAGGTGGGTAGAAGTCCTCAAGGATTTGTAGTTACGAAATGGCTAGGAGGAGGATATAAATTATTTCGGAGAAATTAAATTTGAGAAGATTGAGGTAATAGGGGATTTATTTTTTTATTTATTTTCGAATTTTAGGCATGTCTATGAGTGAGAATTTCGAGGACGAAATTATTTTTAAGGTGGGTAGATTTGTAGCCTCCCTTTCCGGAATTTTGAAAATTTTATTTATTTATTTGATTTAAATGGTGACGTGTAGATTTTATAAATAATTATTTAGTTAATTATTACGGTAGATGATTTTAGTCATGGTTAGGAATCAGAGTACAAGGTGACTAGAAATCGTGGCACGGAAAGTGCAGTGGCGTGCCTGGACTAGTGTATTAGCCCTGCCAGGGAAGGCCGAACCATAGTGGTGTCCTAACTAGGAAAACCAGGCCAAGTTGCGAGTTAATCTCTATAAATGATTTAATTAGTTATTTATTAATGTTACGATTTTCAGGAAACCCGATACTGGCAAACTTACCCGGACCTGACCCAAACCAAGAGCAAGCCCATGTAGACATATAGTGCGTCCAAAGAGGCCCAAGTAGGTAATTTTGGGGTGTTATAATTTGTGTATTTATTTTAGTAGACAAATAAGTAAATTTATATAAATGGGCTTTATATATAATTATAATTTCACTGTATTTTATTCATGTGAATTTTGGTATATAAATTAAGAATTGGATTTCAATATTGATATTACTTAATATTTATTTCTCGTATTTGTATTTATGGTATTTATGTATGTGTACGTATATATATATAAAAATATATATTATGTATAAGTGTATATGTGTATGTATATAAATAAATATGTACACGTATATATATATATGGATGTGTGTGTATATGCATATATATGTATAGGTCATTCTAGATATATAATAAGATTTTAGAGTATATATGGTTATATGAGTAATATAGGAATATATATATATATATATAAATATATATATATATATATATATATATATATATATATATATATATATATATATATATATATATATATATATAAGAAATAGAAATTAGTAAAAGAAATAGAAATAGAAAAAGAAAAATATATATATATATATGCAAAAGGAGCAACAGCAGCAGTATTATAGAAAGGCAGAGACTTAAACCCGAGAGCCCGAACTCGTATAAACCGATCGACCCCCTCCTCCTCGAGACTTTATGCATAAATAGAGATCGAGATGGAGGGAGACACGAAAACCCTAACCTCCAACCACCCCGTGGTCCGACGACCCACCCGCCGCCGGCGCCACCACCGCGCGAGGCCGGAGCCGCCGTGCGCACAGCCGCGATAGAAGTCGCGCGACAGCAACATCGACAGTACAGCCCCAATTTTGTGGTATGTTTTCTCTGTCGACGGTTGTTCGTTTTTGATTCCGTAAATTTCTAGGACTAGCCCATATAACCCTCTAGGAACCCATCTAATTACATCGTGCCGTAATGATGCGGTGTCGACAAATATTCGACGCGAAGTTTCCGAAAAAACTTCTCGAAAACAGAACACTAGTACAGTCCAATCATCCATGTTTGAAGGTCGTTTTCGATCGATCTAGTGTCATATTAGAAATTCTATTTGAACATGTTTTTAGACAACATATAGGGGATCAGAAACTATTTCGTAGTTCTGAATTTCATAAACCGTGTACAGATTAAACCATTCTTGAAAATTCGGAAAAATCTTATTTTGAAAACTAAATTTAAGGAAAAACACTCTGATACCACGTGCGTCCCGCCAAAACGGGTGACTTGGTCGCGAACCGAAAGCATCGAAAGGTGCGTAACGGCTTCGTGGTCGTGTGGGCTTTGGCAGAATTCAAATTGGTCGCGTGTGCCACTACAAGAAAAATGGCTTTTCTTGACGGTTTTTCCCCGTCAAGAAAGACTTTTCTTGACGGTTTTGGATCCGTCATCTAGGCCCCCGTCAAGAAAAGTCGACGCTTTTCTTGACGGTTTTTTATTTGTTTTCTTGACGGTTTTAAACCGTCAAGAAACAAGCTTGTCTTGACGGTTTTAAACCGTCAAGAAAACAAACAAAAAACCGTCAAGAAAAGTGTCGACTTTTCTTGACGGGGGCCTAGATGACGGGTAATGACCGTCAAGAAAAGTCTTTCTTGACGGGAAAAAACCGTCAAGGAAAATATTTTTTGATGTTTAAAAACCGTCAAGAAATGAATTTTTTTTGACGTTTTGCAATCGTCAAGATAAACATGTTTACAATAATATCAATATATTCCAGAATCCAATTACCAAACACACATAATATCAATATATGCCAGTTACAACACACACATAATATTATAATACACAATCTTTTTATTGATCACAAATACAAAGTTTGTACATCACAAACATCCAAGAATGATATATACAAAGTATACAAAAATTCTTCTCAAGATTGGAGGAAGAAGAGTACAAAGAATCACAAGCATGACCATAATTATGATGATGATCCTCAAGGTGATAATATGAGCTTGATTTCCTTCAAGAGTCTTCTTAGGATTGTGGACGAAGGAGAACAACCTGGTTATTGTCAAGAACAAACAAAGAATCACATACTAAGGGCTTAAAGAAAATTTATGTATGACTCAACATATACAATACATAATGCAAACTAACATGCATGGATGCATACATGACATAACTAAGATTAGAGTGCTCAATATTTCTCTTGTGCTCTAAGCTTTCCAATTTGGCAAAAAGGGATATTTGAGAATGAAATCAGCATGTAAGGATGAGTTGAAACTTTAATCTTCAGTTGTCCATGACATAGATACCGGTATATTATTTTATTAAGCATGAAAGGTAGCATGCATGACCAAGAAGAATGGGTCAAGTTTTATAAGTCCAGGAGTGCCTTCAATAGGTCATGATGTAATTCCATTGACCCTAATATCATAATTAGTTCCCCAAAAATGACTGGCTTCACAAATGGACTCAGTTTTATGAGTCACTTCCCATTTTACATTATTTTAATTTTTATGGGAAATTTCTAAAAACTATTGCAGCCTTGAACCTTGACATCTCCCTAACACGCCAAAGGCCTTAGCCAGTAGGCTTCCCCATCTTAGTCACCAGCTTGCAATTTGAAAAAAGCCACATATTATTTTCTAGAGGATAAGCCACCAACTAATGTTGCACAAAAAGACAACTCAACAAGTGCTTCGTGACTGAAGTATAGTGGAGAGAATTATACTGATGTACTTCAAAAGTAAATTGAGCCAGAAAGTATAATAGATGTTATACCATATCAACATGCAACAAAGTATACTCACATGTTCGAAAGCCAAGGTGACAAATCCTCCATTGCCTGATGCTCCGTTAACATGAATATCTAGCTTACGAAAATGTTTGATGGTTGTTTCTACACTTCTTGCCACATCCTCCTGCTTGCACAGATCGCCTTCAAGCCCAACAGCCTGTGTGACATAATTGATAAAGATTTATGTATTATCGAAGCATTAGGCTAACCAGATACATATTAGAGGATTCTCTAATATTGGTAAAGATTAATGAAGATCCACCTATGAATTCTTCCATTTTAGATAGCTTCATTGCCACATCCACCTGTAACATTATAAAACTATGTAGTTCTAGTTCAATATTTTCATAAATGAAATATTGCATCTAGTCTTATGGACATATCAAGAAAACTAGCAAGTTCGTGGGGAAGTATATTTATCACATCATTAGAAGAAAGCAAAAGGTAAGGTGATGGTCTGATGGCCCAATGCACCCTGCACATAAATCTTGCAACAAATTTCAAGTACCAATCATATAACTCTAGTTGGCATATGTAAGAAGAAAGGGAAAATGAATAGATTCCAATTAAGATGCAAATGGAGCCCTTAAAATTGCTACGTGAAAGACAATAAACAACTTCCTAGTTTAGAAATGTGTCTGAATAAAATATTAACTAATAGAAAGAACAATACAAATTGGGTGGTATTGGTAGTATCCTCCTACAGGACATTAATTATGTGGGAAAACACATAATAAAGCACTATGTAAGTTTAAAAATACATCAAACAATCTCATGATGTGTGTAGTATGAGTACTATATGTGGATTATGAAACTATAACTATAAAGTTGTTTGAAATCTAAAATTATGATGAACAGAAAATAGTTTATCGAGCCAAATAGAGAATCCTTTATATGGGATAGCTGATGTATAGTTGTTTCAAGTTTATGGAGTTGTCTTTGCTAAAGGCATCAATGATGTTATCCTCGCCAAGTCCTTCAAGACTGATGTCTCGACCATTTAGAATGTCAAGGCTGACCTTGCACCTAAGGCCTAACCTTGCATCTCTATTATGTCCTACTTCATATGCATAACGAGTACTTGGAGCCAATTGTTTCTTAATTTTATCGAGGAATGCCTATATACAATATTTATGTCCTACCCAAGGGCTTATTTTTAAGAATTTTTTGTTGTTACCTTCACTCATGAAACAAACCAAACAGTTCTAGAATATGCACATAATATTTCAAGGGTATGTTGTTGCTGTTGGTCTTGCTCCCTTTCCTGCTACTTTTTTTCCTTCTGAGTTAGGACTAAATTGTTGTAGAAGACGTACCACCTCATGATGCTAGGACTAAACATATGTTACCACAATTAATATACTTTTTAAGAAGAACATCACTAGTATTTAACTTGTTTTGATGAAGAAGCCATATCAATTTAATTACCAGTCCCGCATAATATCCTCAACCTTATTTTAAACATGGATATCACCTTCCAAATATCCTTCTAAATACTGGGCCTTCTTAGGAAAATTTCTTAGATAAATGATATAACTTGCTTCTATTGACATAGATAATAGTTAGTTGTTTAACTAAAACAAGATCAATATGAATTAAAGCTCATCTAAATACTTGGTACAGTTTCCAATGTTGTCAAGTAAGTTTCCTGTTAAGATATTGTTTCTCATATAACTGAAGAAACAAAGTTGGTAAGGAACAAGCAATGAAGGTAAATACACATGTAAGTCACCACATTGAAAGGAATCATGGAACTCACAAAAACCATAGCCTTGTCAGTTGGCACATATCAGTAAAGTGGGTTCCTTCTAAATTGTTCTCTTGCAGTTCCTTGAAAATTACTCATCTAGCATTAGTACAAGAACAACACATACTTTTGTTGACTACAAATGGAACAAGAGTCTAAAAAGGCAAAATCATATGGCCCTCCAACTTGCTGATATTTTTCAACCCTACTTGTGTTTCTTTAGGTGTGTGATTCCCCAATTTATTCTCAAAACATTGACTTTTCTAAAAAAAATCCTAGCTAACGTATAGTTCTATTACATTTCACTGATTCATAAAACTTATATTATATTAAATTTCTTATCCTACTTCCCCAAAGAAAATGAATCACAAATGATAACAAGCTGAGAACGTTCTCACAAGCACTATAAAACTCTATTCCAGAAAATACATGGATATGAGGATCGTTCCAACCAATTTGCAGAACCCAAACGATAGCATCAGAACGTGTGTCTCCTAATTGTAGGAGACACAGACCAATCATCATCGACACGCATATATGAAATAGCAAAACCAACCCAAGAGTTTCAGAAATATACCGAAGGGCAAGTCGGAATCCGAAGGGACGCCTCGGACTCGTGCTACGTGTGCGGACACGGACGTCGCCTCGCCGTGTCGCGGCTGCGATCATCGGGTCGGCTACGGGAAGCACGCACGGAACGGGAAGCGTCCACGGGAAGCACGGGCAGCAAGGTCGGCTCTGCGGGGAAGCACGGGAAAAGCCGACGGGTCGGGACTGAGCCGAAGAGCTCGCCGGAGCTAGGGTTTCCGGGGGGGTCGGGATGAAGAACATGGGAGAGGGGTTTAGGGCTGTGGAGAAAATCGGGGTCGGAAAGGAAGGGGGAAGAGGGAACGCTTGAAGTCGGCTGCGGGGATGAGAGGGGAGACGGCGGATTGCCGGAGAACAGGGTTAGGGCACGGTCGGGAGGGCTGTGGAAGTCGGGGTGGCTGACGAGATGGTCGGAAAAGAAGCTAGGGAAGAGGGCGGAGGAGAGGGGGAGACTTACAGGCTCGGTCGCCGGTCGGGGTTCGCCGGCCGGGGGAAGACTTCCACCGGAGGGGGAGCTCGAGAGGGAGAGGGATGGGGGAAGGAGGAAAAGAAGTATGTGGATGTGAAATATATAAGAAACCCTCGATTCCCAAATTTTGTTAAAACCGTCAAGAAAATTTTTTTTTTGAAAAAATTACGAAAATGGCATCTGAAATGTGCGCGCCTTTTTTTTTTGCACATGCATTACTTGACGGTTATCAGCAAACCGTCAAGTAATGCAATGGGTTTTCTTGACGCTTTGTATAAAACCGTCAAGTAATATGGTCAAATTTTAATATATAACAGAAAAATGGGTGTTTTGTTGACGTATGTCTAAAACCGTCAAGATAACTGCTTTCCTTGACGGTTTTGACCATACGTCAATAAATTGACCGTCAAGAAAGGTCATTTTTCTTGTAGTGTGCGCGACGAATTTGATGCGTATCCGTCCAAATTCACCGTATCGGCCTCTGTGCAAATTCTCCAATTACTCTGTGCACGCTCGTCAGATCGAGACAAAACTTGTGCCAACAGGACCGTATCATTTTTCTGGTCCTGTATGCCAAGTTTGGTCCGATTCTGAGACAGTTGAATCGGAACGACATTTTGCGGGCCCCACGATCCCACTCAACGGGCAATTTTGTGCACAGCCCACCAAAATCCAATTTGGACATACGGTTGGGTTCGTATCAAAAAACCGGACCTGTTGACATATAGTTTGACGACTTTAGAGACCGTTGACTCTGGCACACTTTTCGGTGCAAAATGGGTCCAACGGCGGACATCATTTTTGCCCGAAATTACCGTTTTCCCCCTGTATCCAGAATTAGGCTTAAGGACAGGCGATTCTAGCTAATTTGACTATTCTGAGAATGTTGGTACTATTTATTTCAGCATCTGAAGACTTCTGCATGTGTTGACTGATTGTGGCTCATTGAGTGGTATAGTATTATTGGTTTCTCCAGCTAAGGACCTCAAACAAGTGCACTTTCTGATTGCTTTCGAATCATAGTAGTCTTTTCATTTCATGTTTATACATATATCTTGCTGCTTGTTGACACGCTCGTCACACGGAGTAGTCGGGAGGGAAAATATCTTAGTAGATATGTGGACTATCCAGAACTATCCCCATGATGTCTATTCATGAACAATAGCACCTGTACACGACACGTGCAGGTGCCGAATTTACCCCCTAGCCGTTCACATGTCGAAACGGATATTTCACACCACCTAGGTAGATGTCTTTTATTTTATTTTTATCTCCACCGTACCATATCATCAGTACTTTCCAGTTTTTATATCTCATATGTTATTTTCATGTCTTGTCAATTCTATTATGTTTTCGTATCGTCGTCGGTTTGTGTACTTGTTCCATTCCTGACTGGAAACCAATATTTTTCAGGTTTAGCCGCGATCACTCTTAGCACTGGGAAGACATGGGTATGCTGAGGTCAACCTAGAAATAGATAGCAGTTGTATCAATTTCATTAATTATAAAATCTTGTATTTTCTTTAATTATAAATGTTGTAAATATTGTAACAAATTTAGAAATGTGAATGAGCAATAAAGTGTATTTTGAGCATTTATTTCTTGCGGGCTTGACAGCGTTCTATCGCCGACTCTGCGGCGTAGGCTGGCTTGAACACGCCTCGTATCCGAAAAGCGGGTGCGGATCGTGACACAGTATGATTGGAATTTAACCCTGAGAGTTATAGACTCGACCATACTAAATACTAGTTTGACTTTCATGCCTTGTCACAATTGATAATGATTGTTACCTTGACTAAAAGATGGATCATGCGTTCCTAGTTGGAACTAAAGAGACTGGCTAGTCGTCTTACTGAAACTGAATGAGGCACGTTCATATTAACTATGAACCATTGCAATCGACTAGCCGATCCCGAACATTGGCATATGGACACGTGCAAGCTTCAACTGATTTTCTACAAAAGCGGCATGTGTACTTTATAGTCAAGGCATGATTGTTCTGTGGCTAGGTTTGATTATTGCATTACGCTATGTAAGACCTACAACCTAACCGCACGGGCATCGTTGTAGAGTTGTGCATATCATACTTTGTATGAAAGTACTCATTCTGAATGACCATGATCTATGGCATGGGATTTCAATTAACATAGGGACTAAGTTAAATAAAATAATGATTGCATAGAGAGAATGGATTCCCGAGTTCTTACATGACAGCCATCCTTGGGACAATTAGTTCCCCGACATGCCGGCTGGTTCCCACAGATACTGTAAATCTGCCACATGGGCAGGGAGCGGTATCTGCTTATATTTATTTACTGTATACTGATGACAGGCGTTCCGCTGGGACTCATCTAATTCATGATTAGCACAATTGATTATGGGGTAGACTAGCCTTACTTGTGCATAGTAAGAACTGAGGAATCCTTATTGCATATTTCCAAGATAACTTGGAACTTACAATTAGTAAGCCGTAGTATTTGCATGACCGTTTAAATTGATTTGTTTGTGTACTGTACCTACTTTATTAACTACTGTCACGCCCCGCTCCCGTAGGAGCGATCGTCCTCGCTAAGGCGTGATGCCGCACGGGCCTAGGTTGCGCCCGTGCAAGGCCAAGTCCAGAAACGGCCGATTTGAGCTAGGCCACAGAGTCGCACAGAGTGTCCCCATTTGCAGCGGAAAAGTAAATGAACACAAGTTGAAGCGAATTCGAACTCTTTTATTGATTTTCGAGAAGTTTACAAGCGGCGCTAGGCCGATATTACAAATCGCTCAAGCGCTCTCTCTCTGAAACATAAAAGGCGTGCCAAGTGGCTTACAAGATGGAATGATTCATGGCGATGTTCCGATACATTATGTCCCGTATATGGTGCTCCAGCTCCTTGCAACGCTCCAAGGCCCAGAGATAGCTCCGCGCCTTAGCACGTTCGATTGAAGCTCCGCACCCGCCGGCGTCTCCTGCATCCTGCAAGTAGACTGTGGGGATATCAGTACATTGTTATGCACTGGTGGGGAGGCTAGCTCGCCCATAATCACTATCATTACCGAACACGTTCCATTTACTTGTGTGCATCTCTATCATTCATTGTCTTTCTAATCTTGCCTTAGGGTCATTTACATGGCATATGATATAACCTATCCCGTGTAACCGATTTCAAGTGTCGCATGGAAATACATGCACAACTTACCCATACTTACCGTCCGGCCTTCCCTGTTCAGAGCAAACCAAGTTAGACAACAGTTCATGTGTAATAACATAACGTAGACGCATTCTTTAACTCATTTGTACTCATTATCATTTTGGAGTGGCACATTTCAAGTCATTCAGTAGGCACTTGTTCATTTAACTTTTAACTTAGACTACTCTGATTTCAATGCAAGGACTTGCACGTGGATTGCCACCAGCAAAGCCCACTTAATCTATATGCATCGGTCGCTGGCACCACAAGCCATCCTGGACTTTCTCCTTGGTATTTTCTCACCTATCATGGCGTGCGGCTGGTTCACCCTGATAGTCTCTTGAAATATACCCCGCACTTACGTCTCTTGGTGCCCAAGCCCGCCCCCAAGCAGCCCGTAAGCCCCTTTTGGATCCGCCTAGGCCGGCATATCCCCCCTTTGATCATGCCGCGGAATCCCCTTTCACGGTCACAGCATACGCCACCCCTCGCTCGTGCCGTTGTCCACGACCATTTCGTATTTTATTATCATTTTAACTTAATGGCTGTCTTTGAGCCTTAGGCTAACCCTTAGCCTTCTTACGTTATCGACCAGGTTGGCGTCCGTGCAGCGCGGGTAGCGAGCCCCGATGCACGTGCCCGTCACACCTGTCGCTAATCCTTCTTTCTCTTCTTATCTTTTCAAGTTTCCTTTCCTTTTCTTTCTTTCTTTCACTTGTTCATTAGTTCATCGATTCATTCACGTATTCATTCGTTGATTCACTTATTCGTTTGCTCTTTCATTTATACATTACACGACTCCTCGTATGGGAGTCGCCTTGGCGACCCATCGGTCCCATAGCCTTTCAATGTTGCTATAATCTACACGGTGCGACTATATTGATAGTCTTTCCGTTTCATTGTTGTAACCCATTCATTGTTTGATTGTTTGGACGTATAGGAAGCATCAACGTAGGCTTGTGCCGTAGCACGAGCATGGAGCACGGGCGAGAGTTCTCGTATTTTCCATGTTACTTTCCATATTCTATACAAGCATACAAGTTGGGATAATTCCCTTAGCTAGGTGCGTTGGGTCATTTATTAGCATGCAAGATGTTATCGCCTAGCGATTCTCGTGTTTGTGTCCGCATTATTATGTGCATAGGCTAAGCAAAGACGGGTTCATCGGAGCCACCCACCTTAGCGATGTTCGCATCGGCCGAGCGATATTCCGAGCGCGCCTTTGAAAGTCTAAGTCTGGATTCATCCTGTCGGGCCAATGTAAGCCTTGCATCGATTCGCATCGATACTTCATCGGGACGAAGCAACTCTTCGGGTCGACGGCTCGTTTGAGTCGTTGCACTTGCCGTTTGGAATCGGCGTTCCGCTAGGGCGGAGCGGGTCACTACATAATACACCACTCAAAACAAGTCTCGTCCTCGAGACTTCCTGAGTGCAGGTCATCCTACCATTCCTTAACTCGGACCGTGTACATACCTTAGACAATTTCCTATGCATCGTCGTTCGATGGCATCGAACGACACTCGGTTTCTTTCTAAGTTCCGTGTCGTATACGTTTTGGTCGATTTTTATTGAATAGCTTCTCGTTCATTTTAGACTTGATGTTATCTTTTCAATTCAAGCGTTTCCTTCGTATTGGTTTCTATTTCTTCGTGTCATGGGACTGGAGTAGTTGCACAAGGCACGCTGGATTTTGCCAAATGCGTGGGTCGTAATTGAGGCAACTCACTTTCGTTTACCTCAATTATCGGGATCACTCGATTCACTTCTCAAGCATTTTCGTCTATGAAATCATTATGACTTCTTCTTAGCGGAGTCGACCAAGTCTACGAAATTTCCGTCCGATTCAAGACCAAGAACGACACCATCGTCGAGCATAACTTCCTATCGATGGTTCAATTCGTTGCACCAACTTTTAACTAGCACGATTTTACGTTCACGACACTCGTTCACTCCCCAAGTCGTGCTAGAACTCAGCGTATCACTTGGTTGGATCGTGCACGCATTTCAGGCGTCCCCAAAATACATGTATTCAGCCAAGCCGCAGGATAGTGAGTTTGTCATTCTCACTCGAGTCGCATCGTGCACATACTCAAGCGTCCTTGAGATATATGCATATCAGCCGAGTCTCGTGAGCAGGGTTTCTTACTCTTGATCCACTCTTTCAATCCATGTCAATCCTCAAGCTCAATCCTTTGTTTGCAACTCTTGCAACAGGGGCGTCTCGCCTATCCGCTAGGCCAATTCTCAAGGCTAAGTCAATGTCAGGATTGGAATCATAGTTCCCCAACAATAATGCCAACACTGACCCCAATCCTAGGGTCAAACCAAAGTCGGTGGTGCGGGATTTTTCTACCCAAGCTCGTGTCACTCAGATTCCTAAACATCGAGCACGATCACTTAGTTCGCATAGATGCATTCGTTCTGCAACATCCAAATCTGTTCAATCACCAATTCTAAACCAATTCATGTATTCGATCACGAGGTCATCCAGCTCGACAATACGTTCTGCCCCAATCTCACGCGAGCCCGATTATCCACGGCGGTTCATGAATCACCATGCAACGCTCCCGCGGAATAATCATTCTCATCGGGGCGTAACTCTTGTTTGAGTTTAGACTAACTCATTCTCGATACGCAGATTGGACCTACTCAATCCTCAAGTTCAACTCTTCAAACACACAATTTATCCTCAAGTCTCCTTCGTGTCAAACCACAAGTCGAAGCATACGAGTTGCCACGCCAGGCGAGTACCGATCACTCCCGCTGTATGAATCACCATACCAGCGCTCACGCGGAGTGATAGTCCTAGTCGGCGCGACGCATGTGCGAGGCTGGGGTTGCGCTCGCATAAGGCAAGAACGTCTACGTTGTGGTTGACAACGAAGTAAATCCAAGCACTCCGTTTTCATTCAAGCCAAGTCTATATTTGATAGTCCGACCGTCATTCATCCTCGAGCCAAGTTTATCTTTTCCTCGACACATCCTTAACGACCCAAGTATAGCATCCAACGGAACAATAACATTTGCATGATCGTCATTCGCCGAGTCGGAGTGCCCCCGAGTTATCGCATATCGATCTTCGATACGCCTCAATACCATCGACGATATGCGTAACCTGACGATCTTCCTTTGCAACCGATTTTCGAGTCATGCATTGATGCTATTGTCCGAGTTGGATATTCCACAATTTCCTCGATATTCAAGATCAAGTTCGACCGCTATCTCTCCAGCTAGGGTCAAGATCGTTGTTCAAACTCAAGTCGCGATTCATTTGAATCAATCCGAGATCGTACGCGCAATCCTCTAAGTTTCCTCGATCAAGACCATTCATTTACCTCTGTCGTTCCGAGTCGTTTTCTAACTCACGTTGTCTAACGACAAGTTGTCCGAGCGACATCTCGCTCGGGACAATCGAAGTCACAACCAACTAAGTGTGACGCGTTCTAAGGCTTTGCGCGACCGCATCGCCTCGCCGACATACTCGTAATCCTCGATTTCGCTCGAACTATTTCCAAGACGTCCATACACCACTCGGATTCGAGCCGTCTGATCTAGTCCTCAATCACATTCTTCTTCTTTTTTTTTTTTTTTTTTTCTCCGAACCTATCACATACACCACTCGGGTTCAAGCCATACGGTCTAATCCTCAATCACGTTTGCGCCATGCGCTAAGACGTCTTATCGATTCGTTCAACGAATCGCTAGCGTAGTCGTTCGCGCCGTTGCGACGCATTAAGTCGTTCGCAATAATCCTCAAGGTCCAAATCGATCCTTCGAGTGCGCCTAAGCGTTAACTCGACAACGTTCCTATCGATACACACTCAAAGTGTATCTCCGTTCTCGATCGAGCGATACGTTGATATCGCTCGCAACCCGATGGCACCCAAGAGTCGAGGTGCACGACACGCGGACTAAGTTGTACCGCTTAACCATCTCGTTCGGACCACATTCAAGTTTGCACGCTCACTTATTCTCGTTCGCAACTCGTTTGCACCCAAGGGTCTAGGTGCGCGATACTCCGCACAACTTAGCCAAAAGGCTGCGTGCAAAACCATCCCGTTCGAATAATACTCCGGTCTCGTGTACCCGTTTGTTATCATCAACGTAAGCCTATTCAAGCATGCCTCGCGTTTGCTAACTCTTAGCATTTAGTTTTTTTTTTTTTTTTTCGTCCGACTCGAGTCCGTCGGGGTTCGGCACAAAGGCCATCGCCTATCAAGTCCGTCGTAGTGGCACAAAGGCCATCGCCTATCGGTCCCGTGCAACCGAGTACTCGTACGAGCTTTCGCAATATTAGACTTATTGTATGGAACATCCCAATGCACAACGAGAGAGAGCATACACTTCTTTTGTTTCCAACGCGAGCTTTCAAAACTGAGAGAATCGAAATGATGTCCAAGGACGTAAAGCCGTGCTCTGATACCAATCTGTCACGCCCCGCTCCCGTAGGAGCGATCGTCCTCGCTAAGGCGTGATGCCGCACGGGCCTAGGTTGCGCCTGTGCAAGGCCAAGTCCAGAAACGGCCGATTTGAGCTAGGCCACAGAGTCGCACAGAGTGTCCCCATTTGCAGCGGAAAAGTAAATGAACACAAGTTGAAGCGAATTCGAACTCTTTTATTGATTTTCGAGAAGTTTACAAGCGGCGCTAGGCCGATATTACAAATCGCTCAAGCGCTCTCTCTCTGAAACATAAAAGGCGTGCCAAGTGGCTTACAAGATGGAATGATTCATGGCGATGTTCCGATACATTATGTCCCGTATATGGTGCTCCAGCTCCTTGCAACGCTCCAAGGCCCAGAGATAGCTCCGCGCCTTAGCACGTTCGATTGAAGCTCCGCACCCGCCGGCGTCTCCTGCATCCTGCAAGTAGACTGTGGGGATATCAGTACATTGTTATGCACTGGTGGGGAGGCTAGCTCGCCCATAATCACTATCATTACCGAACACGTTCCATTTACTTGTGTGCATCTCTATCATTCATTGTCTTTCTAATCTTGCCTTAGGGTCATTTACATGGCATATGATATAACCTATCCCGTGTAACCGATTTCAAGTGTCGCATGGAAATACATGCACAACTTACCCATACTTACCGTCCGGCCTTCCCTGTTCAGAGCAAACCAAGTTAGACAACAGTTCATGTGTAATAACATAACGTAGACGCATTCTTTAACTCATTTGTACTCATTATCATTTTGGAGTGGCACATTTCAAGTCATTCAGTAGGCACTTGTTCATTTAACTTTTAACTTAGACTACTCTGATTTCAATGCAAGGACTTGCACGTGGATTGCCACCAGCAAAGCCCACTTAATCTATATGCATCGGTCGCTGGCACCACAAGCCATCCTGGACTTTCTCCTTGGTATTTTCTCACCTATCATGGCGTGCGGCTGGTTCACCCTGATAGTCTCTTGAAATATACCCCGCACTTACGTCTCTTGGTGCCCAAGCCCGCCCCCAAGCAGCCCGTAAGCCCCTTTTGGATCCGCCTAGGCCGGCATATCCCCCCTTTGATCATGCCGCGGAATCCCCTTTCACGGTCACAGCATACGCCACCCCTCGCTCGTGCCGTTGTCCACGACCATTTCGTATTTTATTATCATTTTAACTTAATGGCTGTCTTTGAGCCTTAGGCTAACCCTTAGCCTTCTTACGTTATCGACCAGGTTGGCGTCCGTGCAGCGCGGGTAGCGAGCCCCGATGCACGTGCCCGTCACACCTGTCGCTAATCCTTCTTTCTCTTCTTATCTTTTCAAGTTTCCTTTCCTTTTCTTTCTTTCTTTCACTTGTTCATTAGTTCATCGATTCATTCACGTATTCATTCGTTGATTCACTTATTCGTTTGCTCTTTCATTTATACATTACACGACTCCTCGTATGGGAGTCGCCTTGGCGACCCATCGGTCCCATAGCCTTTCAATGTTGCTATAATCTACACGGTGCGACTATATTGATAGTCTTTCCGTTTCATTGTTGTAACCCATTCATTGTTTGATTGTTTGGACGTATAGGAAGCATCAACGTAGGCTTGTGCCGTAGCACGAGCATGGAGCGCGGGCGAGAGTTCTCGTATTTTCCATGTTACTTTCCATATTCTATACAAGCATACAAGTTGGGATAATTCCCTTAGCTAGGTGCGTTGGGTCATTTATTAGCATGCAAGATGTTATCGCCTAGCGATTCTCGTGTTTGTGTCCGCATTATTATGTGCATAGGCTAAGCAAAGACGGGTTCATCGGAGCCACCCACCTTAGCGATGTTCGCATCGGCCGAGCGATATTCCGAGCGCGCCTTTGAAAGTCTAAGTCTGGATTCATCCTGTCGGGCCAATGTAAGCCTTGCATCGATTCGCATCGATACTTCATCGGGACGAAGCAACTCTTCGGGTCGACGGCTCGTTTGAGTCGTTGCACTTGCCGTTTGGAATCGGCGTTCCGCTAGGGCGGAGCGGGTCACTACAACTACGGAGATGATCATAATGTCAGGACATGACGGGTCAACTTCTGTCCTTGTTTGGTTGGGAAGTTGGTTTGAAGTATCGTGATGTTGTGTGAATCCCAGTAGCAAACGGAGAATTATTATTATATTCTTAACTCTTATTACTGGTTTTAGTTCTCATATCGTGCTTCCTTGTGGTACTTGCTATTAGAGGTCTAACATCTCTGGTTTTGCATGGCCAGATTTAGAGCCAGTTCCTGAGGACTTAGCTTACTTCTTCCTCCAAGATGGTCAATACTAGAGGGATGATCGCAGGAGGACACGAGTGGGTTCTTTAATTCCTTGCTCATTTTGCTACTTACCTTACATTTTGCCACTTGGCACTGATATGTTAGTCGGACTGTCTTAGACTTACTTTTACATAATTATAACTAAGTCAGACTGCAGTTGATAACGATTGTGTATACCTTGCTATACCATCTGGCTATGTTTTGTACAGCCAGATCTCAAGAACATTTTGATTAAGTTGGGACGCCTTACTGCTTTATCTTACATGTTCTCTATTATTGCTTCTTGTTTGAATGATTAAGACAATAGATGTTGAGTGACCATAGCGAGACTTTCATGTAGTATGCACCCCCTCGTCTTCTAGACAGCATTGATCGTATTATACGGTATTCATCTACCCGTAATACGTAGCTGGCTGAGTCACTCCTCCGCTCTTCGGTATTTTGGTTCTGGGGCGTGACAAGGTTTTAGTGGTGACCCATGCAGGTCTGATTTCAGACTTATGGGGTGTTTTGATTTGTAGGATGTCTCAATCACACATGTTTCCCCTTGATCTCATGATTCGTTACTCTCGACCCTAGCTTGACATTCTGGTATCCTTTGACTTCATTGATCTTTTTCGTCCGGTCGTTTGATTGTTCTCTTGTTCCTTTTCTTAGGGGCACCTCGTCCGTATCTATCGGAGCTGGACAGCAACAACAAGGGCAACACGAACAACCTGACCATGTTGGTCAGCAACAAGGGCCGGTGCTACCTCAAGAGACCATCCAAGAAGAGGTAATAGTGGAACCAGCAGCTGGACCGCAGTATCCGGAGGTTCCAACAGTTCCACCTACTCCTGTGGAAGTAGACACACCAGCCCTTCTGGAGATCATGAGAGGGATGATGGCTATGCAGCAACATCAGATGTTGGCCCAACAACGCATGCACACTCAGATACAAGAGCAGAATGTGTTGCTCAACCAAGGATTGCAAACGGCTTTGGAAAGAGGGGTGAGGACCGATTCAGGAGAATCAACCATATTTTGCAAGTATAACCCCCGCTATTTCGAGGGCAC